>CM035408.1:29715987-29730987 GCA_020310875.1 Ceratopteris richardii | reverse complement strand
CACATGTACATATCCATGCATGTATTTATTTATTTATGTATCTGTATGCGTATGTTGTGTGTATGTATGCATGCAAAGCATGTATCTATGTGTGTGTGTGTGTGCATTTATGTTTGCTCTTGATTCCAATATTCTTGCATTCATACATTCATATGTGTCAACACTTCAGTGCTATCTTAAGTGCACTAATAAGAGGTTTGAGTATGGGAATCTTGATTGAAAGCCTTCTATCTTATGTTTACGGTAACCCTAAAGGGCAGTGCTTCCTAACTAGGACAAATCTTGCGCTGTTGGTGAGTTTCCTTTAGCTTCCAATGAGGGTAAGGATAAGATGTTTGGAAACAGTGATCTATTTAAAGAAGTTGCTCTTCACCATTGGAAGCAACTTGAACATTTGATACTTTCAAAGAGACGTGGTCTTTTGGAATAATTATGTTTAGTATCAAAGAGGATATCACCATTGATTTCAGAAAGAAAGACATAAAAGATCTGAATCCAGCCACCTTATGGGAATTCTATCCATGGTCTTCACCAAAGCTCTTGTGACAAGACTGCAACACTTCATGACCAGTGATCACAGCCTTCTCACATCTTGGTTGGGATTTTGTTTACATGTTGAATTGTTTTAGAATCATCATGTTTTTTCTTATTAGGTTGTTCAAAACTAAAACTCTTTGAGTGTAAGCATCTTTTTACATACGCTTGCCCATCATTTTGATCAAGATTTGAATCTTGGATTATATTGTTTATTCTTACAGAATATAGAAGATATTTATCTTTTTGTATGTTTTAAACATTATGCTTTAGAACTCTTAGGTCTCTAGAACTAAACACTCTTTGAGTGTAAACATCATTTTACATATGCTTATCCATCACTTTTATCAAGATTAAAATCTTGAATTATATCCTCTATCTCACAAAGGATAACTTTTTAACATTATGCTCTTGAACTCTTAAGTCCAAACCCCTTTGTTGAAGATTTGCATATTTTAAGATTTTGATTTAATAATAAAATAAGATTCTCTTTTTTTCGGGAAAAATGCATGTATATGTGTTCCTTCATAAGTTCATATTATCTCAACTTATGATGTAATGTATGGAACACAAACATACATACATTGTTAAATCTTTATAATTTTATATAGCAAAATAGTTGAATGTTCATCACTAACTATACCTTAAGGATAAAGTTTAGTTACAGACTTTGTGTGCAATGTGCATTGAATCTTCTGAACCTTATGTACCTAGCCACTTTGAAGTTAAGATCTCAATCATATTTATGATGGAACTGGAGTGTGGCATTATCTGCTTATGGAATTTGTATTCCTTTTGGAAAGGAAGTAAATTAAGCAAGGTTCAAGGAAGAATGTGTATGCCATAATCATGAGGCCATGGATCATGCCATGTAAATGCTAAAAATAACTTTATTCGAGAGGGGATATATTGATCATCATGATGAGGGGTAGCAATTGATGTTGAGAAAGCTTCATAAATAGTTAGGCAAAGGGGAAAAAAATGGGCGTGTATGCTCAATGCCTCTATCATGATGGTGGAAGCTAAAGTAGCGTTTGTTTTAGTTAGTCTTGGACTTTGTTTGATTTGTAAGATTGTTTTGAATTGATTCACAATTGTACTAATTTGAATCGAAACTTCACATTAATTAGGTTTCATGAAGTTTTGATAATAATTTTGGAATTTTTAAAGGATCAAAAGTTTTGTAGTTGGAACTAGAAACTGGATGACTTATTCTTATGGCTGGATTACAATAGTTCAATTGAGACAACCACCCTTCTTGTTAATGGTGTATCAGTGCTATTTGAGGACCTTGAGTTGAGTGGGAAGTGTTATAATGCAGTTATACAGTCATTTCATGTGCGATACATTGAGTCATTTACACTGCTTAGGATTGAATATTTGTTCCACTTCAAATCTTTGACAAGTTAGAAGTTCTCGAATTTCTTGCCATTAACCTTCAATCCTTTTATTAGTAGGCATTTCTTGACAATGAGCAACTTTAGTTTCCTAGGATATCTTGGATAAAAGTCATGTGTTATACATAAATTCAAATTCAGGCATTCTACTATTATTAAACTCACCTTCCCCTTCGCGTGTATTTATCACTTTATCAACAATGTATACTACGTTTTGATAATTTCCATCCAAACCTCATGATACAGCTTATTCAGTAATTTGATTATTATGCAAATATGTAGAGTTACATCCTTTTCTTATTGAGCAGACTCGTTACAACAGTCTTGACATGAGTGAAAAATTTTAGTAAAGCTATGGTCTTGACATAATTTCATCTCCTATCATTATCTCATGTTCAATGTATATGATATGACTATGCAATTGAGACTTTGATGATCCCTTATAATCTGAACTTTTTTTAAGGTGTAGGTATTGTCTCCACAGATTTAGTGCATGAAAGTGATGAAAAACTCTAAACCATGTGCATGATAGTTCTTCTCTTGAAGCCTTTTAGAAGTGAAACCTATTGGTCCATTTTGCTTTGAATATGTGACAATTTCACTGATCAACATCTTTAGTATGTTACACTTACTGTGATGAACACTGAGATTTTGATTAGAATTGTCTCTACTCTTTTAATTTTACTCAACATACAACAATGGAATGTAATTTGCTGTGTGTATGTGAATCCCTTAAAGAACATAAACTCGATAATGTGCTGTGACAGTGTTGTGCATGCAGTGAGGGAGTCACTGATGTGTTGATGGTTTACTTATTTATTGATTTTGCCCTGGTGCATGCAGGCTTTTAGCTGGTAATAACTTAAGTGGTACTATACCCAAACAGCTTGGAAATATGGGAAATCTTGCTATTTTAGACTTGAGTCACAATCGCTTTACAGGAAGCATTCCGCCAGATATTGGGAACGCATCTAGTCTAGTCAAGCTGTAAGTTCCCAGTCCTTTGCGGGAAAATGATTCTGTTCCGGTATAATTGTTCTTACACTTTCCCCTCCTTTCGAATTTTTGTTTCCCACTGCTTTTGTTTAGGTACCTCAACAATAATACTCTTGAGGGAAGTATACCACCAGAGCTTGGAAATTTGCAGAAACTACGTGAGTTACGTTTGGATAGAAATAAACTGTCTGGTTCTGTTCCAGGAGCCTTTGTGAACAACCTCAACCAAGTTCCACCCTCTGAGAATTCGTATGATAACTGATCTTATGAAATATAGAAGATGTTGTAGAGGAATAAATTCTGTGCTGTTTTTGGGTCATATTATATGGTAGAGTTGAATCAACAAATCACTTTGGTGGAAATGGAAGTTTCAACCTCCTTTTTGTTCTTGGAAGTTGGGGAAGGTGAATTTGGGGTCACCTTCAAGACCACAAAGGAACCTTTTTTTATGAAGAAAGATGCTCATGTAATGGAATCTCTGAACTGCAGTACTAGAGTTCTCTTCTCTGATGCATCCTATCCTTCCCTCCTACTTTGATTGATCCATGTATCACAAGAATTTCATTGGGACCTGGTGTGTGTGTGCGTGCATGCGTGTTTTCTTGCTTGATACATCTTTTTTCCTTAATAGTTGTTTGGACTATGTCTGATCTCCATGCATTTGCTTTTGGCTTCCTCCATGTTAGTCTTTACTTCTTATTTTATGTTTTGGATCTCCTTGTTGATATCTTCGTGGATCATTATTTCTGTTTTTCTTTAAACATCCCGGTCTGTCTTAATTTATCCTCCATCCTTTGAACTTTTGCTTTCAAGTATGAAACTTTAGTAAGAGTTTATCTTCCTTTATCTTCCATATTTTTCCTTCGATTTTTTCCATGCGACTTCTGAAGCTTTTTGTTTCTTATTCATTTTCCTTGTTTCTATATTACAGGTGCTGTCATTCGATCTCTTACATGCTTGAATTGTTTTTACAATCATTTCTTCCGTAGTTTGTTTGAATAGGGTATACTTGTTGGTTAGGGTTCTATGTTGTTGTTGGTTGGGGTTCTTGCTTGCCTTGTTGATATATGTGTGTGTGTGTGTGTGTGTGTGTGTGTGAGAGAGAGAGAGAGAGAGAGAGAGAGAGAGAGAGAGAGAGAGAGAGAGAGAGAGAGAGAGAGAAAGAAAGACTTTTTAACGTCTATTAGAGGCCAAAATCGGCCTATGAGACAAAACATATACATCAGTATGATCCAATCCACTGTGATCCAAAACGAAAATAAAGTGTGAGTACTGCAAACGGGTATAAAAGGAGGGATAGTAGCTGGCATCAAGGGTGTGGGGTGCTATGGGTATGCACTCTATATGCTCAATGGGTGAGATACAAATATGATATGCATAGGGAGGGGAGGCTCGATGGTATCACAACCCCCTAAATGCCTGGAGTGGGTGTAGGATATAATGCATCGGTGGGTAAGGCATCATGGCGATCCTCAAAATGCTCTGGGCGTCCAAATCGATAGGGGTGCGCTGCTGACGTCTCTGTATCTCCATGTCATGGCGTGCGTGAATCGCCTGAATCTCTCTCTGATGTGGACGAGCTCTCCGGACAAGGGGTCTCGGTCGTCGACGCTGTCGTCTAAGCTCCTCTGCTCTGTGTAATGTGACACCCCGCATCGAGCTGGGCCCTCGAGTTTATGTGGGTCTGAAAAAATCTGTAATATAAGTCTGAGGGGGGGGGGGCAGGTGTATCTCCATCTGCTGCTGGAGGAGTGATGCGCGGCGGTGCTGGAGCTCTACTAGGAAACGACCTAGAGGGCGTTGGTCCTCTGTCCCCAATAAAGCCCTGATCTCTCTAGGCCCCCTGAAGAGCTGTAGGTAGCGGTCTCTGATGTCCTCATATGCCCGGCATCTACATGTGTAGTGCTCCTCGTCCTCCACCTCCTCTCTACATATCCTGCATAGTCGCTCATCCCTGGGGGTATGTGTGGCTCGCCCAATCTCAATCTCGAGCTGGTGTGATGATACTCTGAGCTGCCCAATGGCCACTCTCTCGGCTGGTGCCATATATGTATCCATGTATCGTGGTCTCTGAATGAAACCATCCGCTGTCACAGTCAGGAAGTGCTCTCTGTAGTGTTGCCTCTTTGTGGGAAGAGGCTCCCGTGGTGCTATCCAGGTCTCCCTGACGTGTATCTGTAGTAGGTCCTGACGGATGATCCTATTCCTCTCCGAACGAGAGAGGGTAATGTGGGGGGAAGAGAGGTCATACTGAAAAGGGGGGAGATCCGTAATGCCCATGCCATGGTCTGCTAACCATCGGTAAGTCTGTGCATACCATACTCTCTCATGCCCTGTCTCTGCCAAATGTCTAGAGCTCTCAAATGCAAGCCTGGTGAGTCGGCTAGTGGGGAGCTCTCTGACTCTCAGAATAAAGGTCACCAACTGGAAGAGGGCCTCCACTAGCATCGGTGGTGTGCCAAGCTCAGCTCGTATAATGTCATGTGGAACGGAGGGCTTGCTGCGCAGCAATTGTGATATCATGGTGACCTTGGGACTCTCAATCTGCGTCCACATCGCCTCTGTGATCCCTGGTGCCCATACTGCTGTTGCGTACATCAATGCGGGTGTCACTAGAGTGTCAAAGAGCCACCCCTTAGTCCGGGGCTCCCGAAAATGTGTCTGAAAGGAGCGTCTCTCCAATCCTGCAAGTGCCGCATAACCTCGCGTCAATCTATCTCTCGCAGCCTGTGCCATGGAGAATACCCCTGTGCTGCCCGAGAAGGTGATACCTAGGTAGACGTAGGAGTCCACTACCTCTATCTGTCCTCCAGCTGCTGTGAAAGAGGCGCGATGGCGTACTGTCCTGGAGGTATGGAAGATCATGACCTTGGTTTTGCCAAGGTTCACTGTGAGTCCTCTCTCCATGCAAAAGGTATCGAGCGCCTGTAAATGTGACTGCAACCCCTCCTGTGACTCTGAGAGTAGGACAATGTCATCAGCATATAATAGGATATGTACTGGTGTACCTCCGAGGTCTCCTCCTCGCCCCCCTTCTCTTTTATATACTCCGTGATCTCGTCGATGTAGAGACCGAAGAGAGTGGGTGAGAGAGGGCAACCTTGTTTCACACCAATGGTGCTAACAAGGCTGTCTGATAGACCGCCGGGGCAGCGTACCCTTCCTGTGACTCGTGCATACAAAGCGTGGATGGCCCATAGCATGTCTGATGGAAGCTGTAACTCCTTGAGCCTCCGTAGTAGTCTCTCTCGAGGGACCATGTCGAAGGCTTTGCGGAAATCCACAAAGCAACAGTATAGTCTCTGCTTCCTCGCCTTCGCGCTCTCAATCAGGCAACGAAGCACGAAGATGTGGTCGATGGTGGAGAAAGTGCGGCGGAAGCCTGCCTGGCCGGGTGCTCTGATCCCCGCTGCCTCAGCGTGTGTACTGAGCTCTGCCTCTAGTACTGCCCCATAGATCTTGGCCAGGATATGGCCTATCATAATAGTCCTGTAGTTCCCTGGGTCCATCATATCGCCGGACTTATGGATAGGCGTAATGGTATGCATAGTCCATGAGTCGGGTAATCCCTCAACCAGAGCACGGTTGAAGAGATGGGCGATCAAGTGGGAAACTACATCTACTGCGTATATAAAGTGCTCTCCCTGTAGCCCAGTGTGGTCTGCTCAACGGCCATGCTGTAGCCTATGGATGGCCTATCGTACCATGCCTGCTGTGAAGAGGGTAGATACCATGCCTACTGTGAAGAGGGGGAGAGAGAGAGAGAGAGAGAGAGAGAGAGAGAGAGAGAGAGAGAGAGAGAGAGAGAGAGAGAGAGAGAGAGAGAGAGAGAGAGAGAGAGAGAGAGAGAGAGGGAGGGAGGGAGGGAGGGAGGGAGGGAGGAGGAGGAGGAGGAGAGGGAGGAGAGGGAAGAGGAGGAGGAGGAGGAGGAGGAGGAAGAGGAAGAAGAGGAAGAGGAAGAAGAGGAAGAAGAAGAAGAAGAAGAAGAAGAAGAAGAAGAAGAAGAAGAAGAAGGAAGAAAGAAAGAAAGTTATATTAACATCTTCCAAAGGCCAAACTTGGCCTATGAGACAAAACCATGTACAATTGTGGTAATCTCTGTGTGGAAATGAAAAGGAAAAATAATCGCTACACAAAATTGTGTAGGCTGAAAACACCAAAAGGATGGTGTACATGGTAATGAGGGGATAGTGGGGTTAATGTAGTGGTGCGTGGGGGGATTGGCTTTGACTGTGTAGATAATTGCCACTCAATAAAGGAGGAGGAGGACGAAGAAGAATAAGAAGAAAGAAAGAAAGAAAGAAAGAAGTTATATTAACGTCTTCCAAAGGCCAAACTTGGCCTATGAGACAAAACCTTGTACAATTGTGTTAATTTCTGTGTAGAAATGAAAAGGAAAAATACTTGCTCCACAAAACTGTGTAGGTTAAAAACAACAAAAGGATGGTCTACCTGGTAATGAGGGGATTATGGATGGTGGGGATAACGTAGTGGTGCGTGGGGGGAGAGTGGCATTAACTCTGTAAATGCTTGCCACCTAATACAGGGGGGACCCAACTTGTGTATACCCTAACTCCTAATGATGGGTGGAGGTGGGTGGAGTACGTGGTACATTGGTGGCGGTCTAAGTACCTCTTGAAAGAAGGCTGCCCAAGTGGTGGTGATGCACCTGTACCCTATCATGTGGTCGTGGGCTATCTTATGGTCGTGGGCTATCCTGATGAGTGAGATATCCTCTATCGATGGTGGATGTGCACACTCCTGTAACCTGTGGCTTCAGAATCATCTAGCTCGGTCCACTTCTACCTGCGAGAGTGTCACTCCTCTCTCAACGTCCGATGAGGGGGAGGTGACAATCCTCCGAAGGAAGCGTGTGACTCGCGACTACCTAACCTCTATGTGTGTAGCTACATGGGACTGTAAAAATGTGTCCCGATGGCTATGTGTATCTAATAAGTAATGCTATCATTGCGTGTGCAGAGTGGGTTGTCCTTTGAATAGGGCCTCATATTTGCCTCTAATCTTAGTATGAGCTGCATCGACGTAAAAGATGCTCCTCACTCTCCACCTCCTCTTTGCATGCTCTACAGGCTCGCTCTTCTTTGTTGTGAGAGAGAGAGAGAGAGAGAGAGAGAGAGAAATGAAATGATATATTTACGTCTTCAGAAGGCCAAAATGACCTATGAGACCAAAAGTTACAAAACTGGTGAATCTGATACAAAATCTGAGTACCAAAGGAAGTGGTATGTAAAATAGCTGGGAAAAGGCTAACACCAAGACTAATACAACAAAGGGCTGATACATAGGAGGGACAAGGCTGGAGATCTATCCTCATCTGCACTGTGGGCTTTTGAAAAGTACAGCTCGAATCCTCCGCTGTAGTCTCCGTCGATACTGTGAAGCACCTCTCACTCTTGGTCGTCTAGATCTCCCTAGCTCCACTGCTCGGTCTATGAGAGTGCCAGTAGTGGCTGTATGAGTGTGGACAGAGCTCTGTACTAGACGCTCTACTGACTGCTCCTCTAGCTGCCCAGTTTCTGGTGTAAAGAAATCCGTAATCTGTCTCTGGGATTGTCTCCCTCCAGCTCTCCTCAGTAGAGTGTCTCTATGTCTGTGTACCTCTAGTAGATATAGTCAAAGACATCTCTGATCCTCAAAACTCATGACTCTAGATAGAGGCCCAAAACCCTCTCTGAATAGACAATGAAAACGGCCCCGTATCTCATAGTATACCGTGCAATGACATATGTAATGTAGCTCTGTCTCTGGCTCTAGGTGACAGACGGCATATCTTGCTATCTGCTGGTACCCCTCTGAATCTTCCAGTCTCAATCTCAAGCTGATGTGAGGATGTGCGCAACAGGCCAATGGCACAACGCAAGGCATGGGAAAGGTGTGTATCCATATAGCTAGGACGAGTCACAAACCCATCCGTTGTGAGGTGTAGAAGATGCTCTCTATAGAAAGCCATCTTCGTACCCAACTCCTGTGTAGGCTCAATCCATGTCCTCCTGGTGTCCAGCTGGATCAGATCTTGACGAATGAGTCTAGTAATCTCCACCCGTGTCAGGTACATGAGGGGTGTCTGTAAAGAGTACTGGAAAGGAGGCAGCCTGTCCATGGTAAAACCATGTGTCTGAAACCATGATGTCATTTGTGCAAACCAACATGATGTATCCCCCTGCAAAGCTAGCTGTCTGTATGACTCGAGGGCCAGCCTCGTATATCTATCTCTGGTAGTGTCCCACAAGCTGTGTACAAAGGAGACTGCTCTAGTGAGTGCCTCAATCTCAATAGGGGGAGCAGCTAGCTCCGCTCGAATGATATCATGTGGTACGGAGGCCTTGGCTCTAATCAGCCTAGAGATCATAGATACCAAGGGCCTCTCCATGACTTTCCACCCATCCTGACCTATAGAAGGTCCCCAAACCTGTACCCCATATAGCATAGTAGAGGCAACCAAAGTATCAAAGAGCCATAACTTTGTCCTTGGTTCCTGAAACTGAACTTGCGAGCACATCCTCTCCAATCCTCCCAAAGCTGCAGATGCTCTAGTCAGTCTAGTCTTTGCTTCTCTCCTCAAGGAAAATCTCCGTCCAGTGAATACTACCCCCAGATATGTGTATGCATCTGTATACTCCACAACCTCCTTCCCATATGTGAAAATAGGTGTTGATCTCCTGATCCACTGCGGTGTGGTGTTAAACACCATAACCTTGGTTTTACCAAGGTTTACAGACAGACCACTATCCTCTACAAAGTTGTGTAGAGCATCCAAGTGTCGTTGCATACCCTCCGGTGAGTCAGATATTAAAACAATATCATCAGCATATAACAACAATGGGATCCACGTCCCTGCCAACTCGGCCCCTCTATCACCCTCTCTGTCAATGTAATCAGACACCTCATCAACATACATACCAAATAGAGTAGGAGACAATGGGCAGCCCTGTTTCACTCCAATAGTAGAGTGAACTAAATCAGATACCCCTTCTGGGGTGCAAACTCGTCCCACCACTGATATGTACAAAGCCATAATCCCCCACATCAACCCTATGGGTACCCCCATCTCCTGTAGTTTGCGCATCAATCGAGCTCTCGGCACCATGTCAAATGCTTTGCGGAAGTCCACAAAGCTACAATAAATCCGCTTCCCGTGTGACCTTCCCTCTTCAATGATGGCTCTAAGTGTCAGAATATGATCAAGAGTGGAGAAACCCCTCCTGAAACCTGCCTGACCCTTTGCCCGCATACCCTCACCCTCTGCCCAATCACTCAAGTGCTGCTCAAGAATGGATGCATACAATCGTGCCAATGTGTGTCCAACCATAATAGTGCGGTAGCTTCCCGGCTCTATAGGATCCCCTGCCTTGAAGATAGGCACAATAGTAGACAATCTCCAAGTCTCAAGTAACCCTTCAGACATGGCACGATTGAACAACATTGCAAGAACCTCCATCAAGATATCCCTAGCATGAATAAAATGCTCCGCCACTAGACCGTCATGGTCATATGCCCTCCCGGTCCTCATCTTGTCAATGGCCCTCTGTACCATTTGAGCGGTAAAGAAAGTGCTTGTGGCTGGGCACGGCTTTGCAGGCCCGAAAGGGGGTCCTGTCCAGGAACCATATATACCGATGTCGCATATTGACCCCATACATTAGGTGAAGTAATCGCTGGGGGAGTGGAGTGCTCATGAAAAAGTCGCCATGCCTCTCTTGAGTCCCTTCTCAAGAACATCTGATATAAATCTCGCTCCAACTGAGCCAGGTAAGCCCGCTTCTTCCGTCTCACAAGGCGATGGAAAGCAATATGAGACTGTCTGTAAGTGATAACTCCTAGCAGAAGATCTCTCTGAAGCTGGGCTCTCATCTCTCTGCATTCTTCATCATACCAACTATTCTGGGGCCTGCTCCCAGACTGTCGCCTCCGAACCGGCCGGGTGTGTGGATATGCCACTGATGCGGCACTATGCAATGTCTCCGTCAGTAGAGTGGTGCACTCCTCCAGTGAGAGACCTGTACCAACTGTGCGTAGACGGTCCCAGATCTCCTTTGTATAAACGGAATCGGTCTCTGGTGTAAATGTGTAACGGGAATGTGACCTGCCTACTGATGTCTGAGCTGTACTGTACTGAAAAGAGACTGATAGTGTCAAAAGAGCATGATCCACTGCTACACCCACTTGTCTAGCTCCCACTGTGAAATCCTGAATGCAGGGGATGAAGCTCGGCTGTGTCATGATATAGTCCACTGTACTGGCTCCATGTCTATGTGGAAAGCAAGTGAACCCAGCTGCCCAGGAAATCGGTGTAGGCCATTAAGTATGGCTAACCCATGCGTAGTCGTCATCTCAATGAGATATCTCCCATACTCTGTCTTCTCTCTATCATGCGAGCATCTGTCAAGCCCCAACTCACCCACATCCATCTCTCTAGGCATCTCATCCGAAGTGTCGTAGAAGACTGTCTGTGAGTTGCCCGTTCGGGCATTGAAGTCCCCTAGGAGAATGATATCACCATCCCTAGAGAACTCCCAAATATCATCATCTAGAAGAGAGAAAGGTGATTGCCCACTGGGTGCAGCATATACAGACGTACTAGGAGGGAAATAACATATGGCAATGTATAAAAATCGACCTGTGTCATCTCTCAGCCTCACCCACATATATCGAGCATCCTCATCTCTCCGTACGATATGTAGTAGTGGCTGCAAATCCTCTCTGAATAGCACTGCTACTCCTCCTGACCCTCTAGTCCCATGTTCCGATCTCGCGTTTAGCCTGTGGGCTGTCTCCCATCTATATCCCACCACATGCGGCATGAACTGTCCAGGGGCCTTGTGGGTCTCTGAGAAGAAAACAATGTCTCTATCTTTGAAACTGTCTTCAAATGCACCAATGTCTAACCTCATAGATCCATTATAGTTCCAAGTAGCCATCTTCAATGTGGTCCCATAGGTCTCACACCGTCATGTAGTGCGTCGCTCGAGAATCACCACCCGACCATCTCTGTAGAAGGCCAGCTTTCCCTTCTCTCGTGCCTCTCTAATCTCTGGCATTACCTCTCTCATATGCACAAGCACAAGCTATGAGAGAGTGAGGTCATCGCCAAGGAAAACACCTGTCTTCTTGAGAATTGGTCTCTTCCTCAAGAATCCCTTCTTCTCTTCCAATGAAGGAAAGCGCAATATAAGAGCTCTCTCCTTTGAAGATTCTCCAAGGCCCTCGTTTTTCTTGCCTACTCTCCATGCCTTTGTATGCAAAGGCTTCTCCATCCCCATCATGGATGTGAGAGTTTTGACCTCCTTTTCCACATCATTTATGTCCTTGAGGCCGGTTACTCTCACATGTAGTGCCCTTGTCCGCCTTCTTTGTTCCTCTTCGAGGGTCATCTTGATAAGAGTAGGTGTACAAGGAGCTTCCTTACTTTTCCATTTCTTAGCCACTTCAATCCATTTTTCGGCCTCTTGTACTTTCTTTTACGTTTCGGATATGACTGCAGCTCATGACTTCTTCTCCTCATCTTCTTTGATGATCCGTACCTGTTCTTTTATATCTTTTAGCTCTTCGATCACCGAAGGCTGAATTTCACCTTCTTCGAGAACGTGAGATGCCGCCACTTCCATCAACTGTTGTTCGAGGGTTGAGACTTTCCCTTTGAGTCTATCAATTTCACCTCGCATCTCTTCTCGTTCTTCATTCCATGACTTGAGCAGGGCTGCTTTTTCTTTCACCGTTTCCGCTCTCCATTCCTTCATCTCTCTCTCAATATGCTTCAGCCGCTTATTAGTTCTCGTAAATGTAACTTTCGACGAAGGGGAAGCCATGAGAGAGAGAGAGAGAGAGAGAGAGAGAGAGAGAGAGAGAAGAGGGGGGGGAGGGGGAGAGAGAGAGAGAGAGAGAGAGAGAGAGAGAGAGAGAGAGAGAGAGAGAGAGAGAGAGAGAGAGATGGGGCTTACAGAGATGGTGCAAACAAGACACTCCATAAAGGACTTTGCTTGTTGGAGAAGTTGGAGAATGTGAATTTTGCCTTCAATTATCTTTCCGGTCCATTTCCCTCATGCCTCAATGTTTCAAGGTGCTTACGCTTCAATGTTTACGAAATGCCTTGGATCTTGTTGACTTGTTATTGAGTTTCTTATATTTATGTACCAGATTGAGCTTTCAGTGGAATTGTTTTGACTGTAAGCTTCCACTCCAGCGTCCCCCAGAACAGTGTGGTTAGTTGTTAGAATAGGTTTCCTCTCTGGCTACTTTTTCCTGTTAGCTTTAATTAGCTTTTCTATTATATTTAATTTTTGACGTATGACTAGGTTACTTGGACTATACTCAAACATCCCACAATCGGGGGCAATCCATTGAGCACCATTCCCATCAGAAAGTATACATACAATCGGCACTCATTGCTGTCGCATTCTTGTTTTTGCTTCTTTTTTTTGGAGTTTTCTTTAGATATTGGCATGGTTCTGTTCCGATTAGCCCGTCTAAGTCAGGATTTTTGGATATGGTCCCCAAAGATACAGAAGTTACACTCACGGGTATTGCATATTCTCATGTTCTTGAAATGTAGCGATTAATCTGATCCTCTACTGTCCTTCTGTTTTAAACTTTTCTGTCCATTTGTTGCACAAGGACAGACATTTCTTTCACCTAACATATTCCTTCCATTCTCCAGATATTCCTTCAATCTCCCTTGCAGAGCTTGAAGTTGCTTGTGAAGATTTCAGCAATATTATTGGTTCTTCATCAAATGGAATAATTTTCAAGGGAACTTTATCAAATGGCAATGAAATTGCCGTGACAGAGGTGGAAACATCAAATTGGTCAAAGGATGCAGAATCTGATTTCTGGTATAAGGTAGGTATTGTTTTCTCTTTCCCGCTGTGTGTCCTTCACTTATAACTTATAGGTTCTTTCTCACTTTTACTTCAATATTAAATGTTTATTTCTTAAGGCGGACCGATTGGCTAAGATCAACCACAAGCATATACTGAAGCTGCTTGGATATTGCTCAGAAGAAGATCCTTTTACAAGGATGCTGATCTTTGAATATGCACCTAATGGAACACTGTTCGATCTGTTACACAGTAGGTTTTTCAATATTGAATGTGCTATTACTACTACCTTTATTATTTCCTAAAGCTGTGTTTTTTTTTTATTGGATATACTCTGTATTTATGTCCATTGGGGGAAGAGGTAGTCTGATGCAATGTCTGAACAAATCAGCCATAGTTGCTTAGAAGAAGGTTAGGGAGGACCATTTTTCAGCATTTCATAGATAGATAATAGGTTTTGCAGACTCACTCTGCAACTGGACTACTGTGAATATTTTTATTGAATATTTTTATTGAATATTTTTATTGATATTTAGTGTTCAATGATCAGTTCTCATTGAGCTACATTAAAGTTTAAAAGCCTATCTGAGGCTAATTCATTCAACAACCCAAGTTAACAGGTATTGAAACTCGTTCAAATAAGGAGAATCTAAGTACATAGGCTTTTGTAAATGCCTTCTTGAATGCTTTGACATCAATCAAGGGGATCAGGGGTTGCAATTTGAACCTTAGAGGATATACTTACAATAGTAGTTGGACCACACACTTTATAACATTTGCCACACAACTTTTTAAGTTTGGGGCTTGGAACTGATTTACTAGGGGTGGACGTGTAGAGAGGGTCCTGGATCGACATCTTCTTCACTTCATTAGAGTTATAAACTTCACAAAACAACCCACAAACCAAATTTCAGATATTACAGGTTACACCTTTAGGCATCGAACTAAAATCCCCAATGATTCCTAAGGGCTTATCATTAATGAATGGAGCTGAAAATGACTAAAGAATAACGTACACTTTTCAAGGATTTGGATTAGGGATAGGAGGGCAGTGTGATTCAGGTCAAGTAACTCATTTTTTTAAATAAGGCACACATGCCACTGATGGAGAACATTATTATGCCAAGTTATGGTCAGACTTACCCTTTTTTTTCTCTGTTATTCATTCTATCTTCAGCTTCCCTTATGTGATAGGCTTCTGACGCTTAGTCTGTCGTATATGTGCAATACTGTAATGC
>CM035408.1:29680987-29705987 GCA_020310875.1 Ceratopteris richardii | reverse complement strand
AGGATAGAGATTATATATCTTTTATTTGAAGGCATTCAATTGGTAACTTGGGTCCCCTTATATACCCCACATTTATGGCATTTGAGATGGTTTGAATGGGAGTTTCTTTTCTTGAGCTGACCAACCTTGACTTCATAATTTCAAGTGCTCGCTGGATGCATTCTTTTTAATTTCTTAGGGAATCTTAACATATACTATTTTTTACTTACAAATGAATAAACTAGTTTTTCACTGAAAAGGTACTGTTCTTTTGTTGTCTATGGAAAGAGAAAGTATTGATGTTTGTGGATGTTTATTTGTGCAGATTGTGATGCTGAGCAGTTGGATTGGAATGCACGAATGAGGATCATAATGGGTGTTGCCTATGGCCTCGAGCATCTGCATCACATGTTGTCACCACCTGCAGGCTATTCTAAGTTTGATTCCAACTCAATCTACCTCACTGAAGACAATGCTGCAAAGGTCCAATTTTCTAACGTTGTCTTGACTTGATGCCTTTGGAAGGTTTATGGGTTTGCTAACGGTGACATCTTGATAATAGCTTGTCGACTTTGATGTTGGGAAGCTGCCTATACAAAGGAGATCCAAAGGGAAACCTCACGATCGTGAAAAACATCCTGATGTTGGTGATTTAGATGCAGATTTTCATCTTTGTGGCCTGGAGAGAAATTTTCATGATTTTGAAGCAAATATATTTGGCTTTGGTGTTCTCTTATTGGAGCTAATCAGTGGGAGGCCACCATATAGCAAAGAGACAGGCTCAATAATTGATTGGGTAAGTTGAGTTGTGTAGTGTGAGTAGGAAACGAAATGCAGTAGGTTATGACAACTCCTTACTCATAGATATGTCTGTGGCAGGCTGCTGATTATCTTGTCAATCCTGATACTATTGCTTATATGGTGGATCCTGCCTTAAGGTTCTTCAATTATAACCAGTTGGAATCACTTTGTGAGATTATAAATCTCTGCATTGGTAGAGTTCCTAACAGGCCAAACATGAAGGTGATTACTAGAAAGCTGGAAAATGTTCTAGGGATCACCTCTGAAGCTGCATGTCCCAAGCAGTCTCCTCTCTTGTGGGCAGAATTGGCCTTACTGTCTCAGATGTAATTTGGTGTTGAACCCTGTATTAAAAGATAGCGCGAAAAACACGTTCACATTAATTTCACATTCACTGGTTGTACCTTACTATTTTGAGGTACTCCACATTAACCAATTCCTTGTATCCTCAAAGGCTTTGTATATCGTCAAGTTAAGCCAGATTTTAAAGACAAAGGGCTACTTATATGTTCCCTTGTTCCCATGCTCACAAACTTTGATGGTAAGATTTGAATTAAAGCTTTAAGTTATGATTTTGGACAAGAAAGGGCTAGCCTATACGTATTTTTGTTCAGAACTTTTGCTTATCATAACTCTTTTAAAAGAACAAGATGCATTGTATGTGTTGTTTGCATGCAAGGCCAAAAAGATGAAAGAATTTACATTTATTATCGACGTCCTTAGGAAGTGGAAGGTTATTGATACGGTCATAATACAATGGGAATTCTATCTGAGCAAAGATTTCATTTGAGGAATCCGGTGGTGTGTTGGAAATGATGCCAATGTAAGATTGCACAGGGTAATCCAGAAAACTAGTTTAAGATTTATTAATGATTGAATCTTGTTGGAATAATGAAGACATGTTGTCTACTATGATTAATGATTTGCATCCATTGCATCTGTTGTCTGCAGTCTGCTTATGCTGTAGCGATTTCAATGCTGGGATGAAGGCCCGTGCGGAATTAAATTGCAAGGAACTTCAATGCGAATCTGATGATATATCTATAAGTTCAGAGACGAGAAACTTGGTAGAGATCTTGGCTTATACACAATGAGCCTTAATGAAAGAGATATAACCCTATCCTACATAGACACAATGAATTGCGGATTTCCAACTTTGCATGGAGATGAAATTTGTAGTGTTGGTATATAATTTTCTTTAAGTCAAGAGTGGGGGGTTTCGACTCATATGCATTTACACATTGCTGATACTTTGTAATTAGCATCTTGACTAATAATGAACAGCTTAGGTTGTTTTGTTTGGAAAAAGATAAGCACATTTTCTAAAAGATGGAAGCAAAATTTCTAGGTGGGTGGATGTATCATGCCAGACAAACCAATATAAGGTATGAAAAGGAGTATATCTTGTGGATTAAATGACTATTTGGCAAGAAGTTTGTCCATGGCTTGTTCCTATAGGATACTATACTTTGTAGATTGAGAGAATGATGCACATACATGATCAGAGTTTGAATGCTGCAAAATACATTAGCAATCTGGAACGAGAGTACTAGACACAAAGGAGCGTCAAAAGAACCTAGAATAGAGTGGATTAGATTTTTTGAGCTTCATAATTGGCACGTGTCATATTCATTAGTATAGGCAGATATTTTCACACATTGATGTATGACTAGCACTCTTATATTCACTGACAATCTTAACTTTTAATCTAAGATTACTAGTGTTAAAGGAATCGGTAAATCCTTTTGGATTGATGTGATGACATTAATTTCTAGCTCATGTCTATGTTGTTCTCCATTTTCTCGGGACTTTTTGTTCCTTTTTTGTCTAATTTTTGTGTTTTTTTTGTTATTATTGTTTATGTTTTTGTTTCATAAGGGCATCATAGGAAATCGTGATTTCAAATATCTGTAATCAAGGCTACTTGTAAAAGAAAAAATTAGTATAAGACCATGATTACTCAATTTTAAGTTGCTAGAGCTTGATTGTTTACAGCTACTAGATTTTTTTCTTGCTCGTTTGATGATGGATATAGAATGCACTATCAACTTGGTTACTTTTGTTAGTAAGGGTGATCACTCTTGTTCCTGAGAGTGATCACTAGTCAGTGTAGGGTTGGTGTTACTTTGTGAAAATTCATTTTGTGTTTGTCATGTGAGGATAAAGTCAAATAAAGGAATGTTGTCCGCTAAATTGTTTAATAGATTCAAGTTAATCAATACTCTTGACATAGTGATGTTTAGATTCTAGCAAGACAAGACAAGGTGATCATAAGTGGTTATTGTCTAGTTCATGTCCCTTTCGGAAGCCCTGTAGAATTGTGTTATTGCACCCTTGGAGGGGAGGCTCATGGACTTAGGCTTGCTCATTGTGTGAACTCGAGATTGTACTCTGGGCGGGAGGGGAGGTTGTTGGATTTGTCTTGATGGTTTCCTTCCTTGGTGAAGTTGTTTCTAGATACATGAAAACACTATTCGGGGTTTAGTTCTAGTTTTTTAGTTTGTATCTCTCTTTTTGAGGAGGGAAATGTTGACATTCTCCCTCACTATTGGTTGGCCCGTGTGTGGAAAAGTGGTACTTGTATCGATGGTTGAGTAGGACAAATTCTCTCGTACCAAAGTAGAGATGCAAGACTCACTTTGGCCTCAATACTTTTTGTGAGTCGATGCCCCCTCTTTAGGGTATGACCTGCCTTCTTTCTAGCAGCTGTTTGGATTTTTCAGGCAGCTTTATAGAGTGAGACTCATTGACACAATCCATTAGTGCATTCAGTGTGGCCAAACCTACTTGCCACTCCTTACTTTAGGGTGATTCCAACAACATTATTTAAAGTGCCATTAAGGAATATGTTTAAGTTATCTTTTGGGATAATGAGTTCATTGAGTAAGGTATTTGCCTTTCGTTTTCCAAAGGGGCCCCTTTGGGAGGCCCTCCTCTTGACATGATAAATCAATAAAAAGAATGGTACTTTGTGAATATTTTGCTATTGAGGTTTCATGTTGATGATAAAGCCAAGTAGAGGGATGTCTTCAACAAGTTTTTTTAAATTTTTTTTCTTTATAAATGAAATCTAATAATTGAGATCTACTCTTCCTGAAAGCTTGAATTAATTTTGAAGTATGATGAAGGTTGGGCATAGTACGCATGGGACTCCTCGAATCCCAAAAAACAGGGTTGAATGCCTAGCACCTATCAGAATACAGAGGATGAAGACCCACTAAAGTAACAATTGGGAAGGGACCTCCGTACTAAAGTACAACTTCATTGGGATGGCAATGATTCATAGGCATATGCATTGATAGATTTTTCTATCAAAGGTGCCATTATCCCTCACATTCGCTCATGCGAAATAGCCAAAGATGCTTAGGATACTCTTATCACACTATACTAGGCAAGGAATGAGGGTCGCCTTGCTTATGTTTAAAAGTAGTTGGAGAGTGAGCATATGAATCTCCTTCAATGGACACTTTTCTAAAAAAGATCAAGGATTTGAAAGAGGAGTTGATTTCTAACCATGAGATCTTGCCTGATAGTTTACTTGTGCAAACTATTCTTGATGGTCTTCTGGGATCTTACAAGAGTTTTTTTTAAATCTTCATTTGATGATGAAAGGAAATCCAAATGCCTAAACTTTTGAGGAGTTAGTCTACTCTTTTGCTGCAAGAACAATCTAGACAAAATAAGTCAATGTTACATATTGCAAATGAAAATTTATTAGCTAATCACAAGGGAAAATGTAAATGGAGCTCGTTTACTAGTAAGAAAAAATAAGCTAATGTTGCATCCTCAAAGAAGGAAGATAAAGATTACACGAACATAGAAAAAACAAAATTAGTGTTGCACTATTATGAGGACTATGATAATGCCATTAAGAGTTGTCCCAAACTGGCTACAAAAGAATCAAAGAAGAAAGAGGCTTAAGTGGTTGTAGAGGCCTCTACATCTAAGTCTGAGTCTGTTAACCTTGTTCATAATGAAGAATGGGTGTTTACAAGTTATTGTAGCTATGATTCATCTTCTCAAAAGTAGTGTATGTTTGGGGTAGACTCTGATGTACAATATTTTGATAGTAGTGCGATCAAACATATTACATCTCGATGTAGTTTCCTCACTTCACTCGAGTTTTCCCTATAGAGAATACTATCATATGTGCAAAAAAATCCTCTTATCCTATCATGGGAGTTGGACAAATCATTCTTACTACTTTTGATGGTAGTACTCTCACACTTTTAGATGCCATCAAGAAAAATATGTTCTTAGTTCTAGCCCTAGCCAAAATTTGCTTAGTTGTTAAATTTATTATTGATAGGTGTACAATTCATGATCTCTAAAATGTTGATAATATCACTGCTTCTAGCATTTTATGTCATGAGTTGTATAACTTCATAGATTTTGTAAAATATGAAAATGATCGCTTTGGTCATCTGAATTTCGCTAGTTTCCTTCACCTACAAAAATATGAAATGATGTTCTCTTTGCCCCTATGGGCTCCACATCAATTGCAACTTGTTCATAATGATGTCAGTGGTCCTATGCAAACATCTTCATTTGGAAATTACCTACGCTTCATGAATTTCATTGATGGTTTTTCAAGGTATGCTACCACATAAATTTTGCCTTGGGAGGTTGTTATCTATGAATCCTATGCACTCAATTGGTGTCCAACCAAAGCATTGTAATCTATCACTACATATGAGTCTTGGCATGGTTGCAAGCCATCTCTTGCTCATCTGCATGCTTTTGGTTATCTGGCATATGTAGTATTGCCTAAATAAACTCTCAAAAATTTGGATGATAAGGTTGTGAAATATATCTTGTTAGGTACAATTATGAAAAGGAGAGGTTATCATATGTATCATCCACAAAGTAAACACATTTGGTTAGTCATGATGTTGTTTTCTTGGAAGATGCAATTCAGCCCTTACTTTTAGGTAAGGGAGACATCAATCAACTCCAATGACATATATGAAACTTTTCTATCTCTTTTTATAGGTGCATAGTCAAATGATGATTTTAATGAGGAAATTTCCCAACCTTTACATGTTTAAAATGATGATGTAGATCATTCTATTTCTATTGCATGTTTACATGGTACACTTATTGATGATAAAGTTGACATTGAAAAGGCAAAACTTATGCATAAATGGCTGGTGCAAACTTTGCGAGAGAGAAAATTAGATGCACTTTTATGACATTGAACTCATTGAGCTCTCATAGTCCTTTTTTCATCATATTGTTATGCAATGGATGTATCTAGTCTTTGTGATGAGAATGAGTCCCTTTGAAGCACAAAAAACAAAAAAGTTGGATGGTTGCTATGCAATTAGGATTTGATGCCATTATGAAGAATGATACTTGTTCTTTATGTGACTTGGCTCCTAGAAAAAAATCCATTGAAATTAATTGTATACAAGCTAGAATGTAAGCCTAAAGGAACACTTGATAAGTACAAGGCTAGACTTTTTTCCAAAGTTTATGCTCAAGAGAAGGGCATTGACTTTTATGATACCTTTTCTCTCATGTGCCAAATGATAATTGTTAATAGCATCTATGCACTTGCAATTAATCATGGTTGGAATGTACATTAGTTGGATATCAAAAATTTTTGAATGGTAATTTACCTAAAGAAATTTATGTATGTCAATCCCATGGTCTTTGTGTAGAAGGTGCATGAAAACAAAGTATGCGTGTTGAAAAAGGCACTGCATGGATTGAACCAAGCACCATTGGTATGTGAAAGATACATGCCTACTTTATAGCACATGGATTTGAGAACAATCCAACAAAGAGCACCTTATATATTAAGTGTGCAAACGACGTACTTCTAATCATTTTTGTGTACCTTGATGAATATGTTGCTCATTGGTTCTAAGGAAAAGAATATTACTAAATTTAAGGCTGACTTGCATATCACTTATAAGGTGTCAGATTTAGGGGGGTTGCATCATTATCTAGGCATTCAATTTATGCAAGTTGATGGAGGAATAACATTGTGTCAAACAAAATACATTGATATGTTGTTGCAACATTTTGGCCTTGAATGTTGCAAACCTATTGCCCCTGCCATGGAGAAAGGTTTGAACTTGAGTGTTCATAATGATAGAGATACATTTGATGTTGTTCTCTATCAACATGTTAATGGATGCATGATTTAATTATGCATAACCCAACTTGATGTTCAAATTGTTTTCTATTAGATGATCAAGTTTATGCATTGCCTAGGTGCTAAGCATTAGTTTGCCATTAAGCCCATCTTTCGACACTTGAGTGGTACTTGACTACTTTGATTATTTTTTCCCAAGGAGGTATTATTTACACTAAATTTACATGCTCTTTTACTTAGATTGGGATGGTTGTTATGACATGTGTGCCCCAAAAGTGGTTTTTTTTCTTCATGTTTGGTAGCTCATGCATATCTTGGTTTATTGGAATGCATCCTACTATGACCACATCTAATTATGAGGCTGAGTATAGGAAGATTTTATAGCCACTGTTGAGTTTGACTAGCTCAAATGCCTCTTGGTTGATTTGGGTGTTGGTTGTCACCATGATCTTTACTCACAATCCAAGTGCATTGCTAGTTGTGCGGAACTATGTGTTCCATGCTTGTACAAAGCACATTGAGTTGCACTATCATTATGTTAGGGAGACTGTGGTGGAGAGATGACTTTGGCTTATATGCCCACAGAGGATAATCTTCCAGATTTTTTCACAAAGGCTTTGCCTCGAGAGATGTGCGAAGCTTTTCACAAAGCTTTGGGCTCACTTCCTTGTGTGCATTGATTTCATTACACATCGCATCCCTTATACATGAGTGCCAAGTCCTTGTCTGTCCAATCAATTCCAGGGAGGATTTGTTGATATATTTCAGTGGTGATGTGTGTGAACACACTTAGGAATGCTAGGGTAATTTTTTACCTCATTAGGTGGTTTTATTCCCTTGGCATGTAAATACATATATAACCCTAATGTGCTACATATCTTTGTACATTCACTTACTAATAAATTCCATGTTGTCCTCCAAGTTTGTTCTTCTTCCTTTTGTTTCTTTCATGTTTTCATGGTCCTTGAAGCTCCAAGATGCTCTGGTGCTCAACTATCTATGCCTTACCAAGGAGAATCTAAATTTGATTGAAGTATAAAGATGAATGCCTTGCAGAATCTCAATATGATTGAAGTAAGTATAAAGATGAATTTCTTACATATTGACCTTATAAAGGAGGATGGTGAAAGAAATTTCCTATCTTTGAAAGAGCTTGCAAATTGTAACGAATCACTCTATAGGGGTTGATGCATCATAAATTATTTCTTAATAGTTTCAAGTAAATCTAGAGTTTTTTTGAGTTAAAAGGGCCATTTCATGTAGAACAATCGGCTATCATGTGTCAAATTGATTTATTTTTTAGCTTTTCATTGCATAATATGCTTATTGCATGGAACTCGATTGAAGATCTAGATGGATCAAATGTTTTTTGTAGAGGAACTTCCACATGAATGATTATCCTAATGCAAACATATTCGTGACATGTGGATAGTTTGGGAAAATGTAATTAGACATTGTACTTGTGATAGAGAGAATAGGTTTCAAATGTCATTTTAAGTTTTAAAATTGAAGGTGAAAAATGAATTAAATTGTTTCAAATAGATTTGACGTTGGACAAAGAAGATTTTTGAAGTTTTATCAAGGTGAACAATCAAATATCCTTATACATTATAGAATTCATATAACAAAGAATCTACATCTTGGAGTTTTAGAAACTATGAATGTTTCATCGTGTTGATAATACCAATAGAACACATTGTGATGAATGAGTGTGAATAAATCTTTTATAGATTTTTCATTTGCCCATGAATATGAAATTTTTTATAACATTTTAAATCTTGAGTAAGATCTATCATTTGTCCCTTATATCAAGGGAAATTCATATTGCAGAAGGTGATCAAGTAGAAAAGGAGTGGTTCTACCAGTAGTCAACCCTTATGGGAGGACATTAAATGTAGCTAGATTTAAATCTCAATATTAATCATATAAAAAAGATTGGCAGTAAGGATTGAAACAAATTTTATTGGTTTCCTTGAATCATATTTGGACTTTCATGGAAGACTATTAGTGGAGAAGGACTTATTTCGTGGAAAACTCCTTTTTCCACTAATCTTGGAAGCTTTTTTGTTTTTATTTGCATGAACTTTGAGAGATATTGAAAGAATTTCAAGGAGATTTCTAGAATCAAGTTTTAAGATCAAATTTTGGAAGGACTTATCTATGGTAACAAAATGAAAAATCGCGATGAAGTTCAAAAATAAGAAACATGCCGAAATCAGGATCCGAGCTCATTTCGGCCTCTGAACGCACTATCGCACTATAGGCTTAGTAGACTTGACAGGGTAGTTATGTTCAACTTTTTTAGATACAATCATTTTTCTACATCAAGGTATTTTAGTCAGTGGCCATGGCTGAAAGCAGTAATGTATTTTGTATGTTGGCTATTGAGGATAAGTTGGATGGTACGAATTACCCGTTGTGGGCTTATATGATGCCTCGTGTATTGGTTGCAAAAGGATTGTGGAATATTGTGCACGGTGTTGAAAAACGTCCTGTTACACTTGCAAATACAGGTATTGAAGCTGATGTAGATGGCATCAAAGATGGTCATATTCTGCATATTCGTGTTCGTGCTATGGTTTCCGTTGCACCTATTGTAGATAAAATTTGTTGGGATGGCAGAGATGCTCACACACATGCATTGATAGCCTTGTCTATCAAACATGCCATTATTCCTCACATTGACTCTTGCAGAATAGCTAACGATGCTTGGGATACACTTAACATATTGTACCAGGCTAGGAATGAGGCTCATGTTGCTTACCTCTGAAAACAGTTGGAGAGTGAGCATATGAATGAAGGTGATTCTATGGACAGTTTTCTAAGAAAGATCAAAGACCAACTGATTTCTACTGATGAACCTATACTAGATAGCTCACTTGTGCAGACCGTTCTGAATGGTCTTCTTGATTCATATCAGAGTTTTGCTTCTACTCTTTGTTTGATGATGAAAGGCAATCCAAATGCCTTGACATTTGAGGAGTTAGCCTCTGTTCTGTTGCAGGAAGATCAATCTAGGTAGAATAGGTCCATTATGCATGTTGCAGATCAAGCTTTCCTTACTAGTTAGAAGGGCAAAGGTAAATGGAGCTCATCTATTACTAAGCAGAAATCTACAAATGCTGCACATTTGAAGAAGGGAGAAAAAGATGAGAAGAAATCAGAAAAGCTGAAATTCTTTTGTAAGTATTGTAAAGGAAACGATCATATCATAAAGAACTATCCAAAAGTGGCTACTAAAGAGGCAAAGAAAAAAGAGGCTGGAATGGTTGTTGTAGAGGCCTCCCAAAAACAGAGTCTGCTAATCTAGTGCAGAATGAAGAATGGGTGTTTACTACTATCCGTAATTTTGACCCATCTTCTCCTGAACAATGCATGTCCACAATAGACTCAGATGTTTGGTACTTTGATAGTGGGGCAACCAAACATATTACCTCGCAGCATAGTTTCTTCACTTCACTCGAGTCTGCCCCTATAGGGAATACTATCACATGTGCCAACAAATCCTCTTATCCTATCAACGGAGTTGGTAAGATTATTCTGATTAATGTTGATGGTAGTTCTTTTACTTTTTCAGATGCTTTAATTGTGCCATGGATCAAGAATAATCTGTTATCAGTGTCAGTTTTAGCCAAGATTGGCTTGGTTGTGAAATTTGTTGATGGCAAATGTACAGTCCATGATTTGTCAAATGGCAACATGATTATTGCTTATGGCATTTCATGTCGTGGGCTGTATAAGCTCATAGACTATGAAAAATCTATGAATGATTTGGCATGTGCAATACGTGATTCTTAGGCTATTTCAGATGCAAAGCTTTGGCATGCACACTTTGGTCATCTGAATTTTGCTAGTTTTCTATGCCTGTAGAAATCTGATATGGTGTCCTCTTTGCCCAAGCTTGAGGCACTCGGTAAACATGTTTTTGAAGGTTGTATTTTGGTCAAAATGCAGTGTTCTCCTTTTCAAAAGATGGTCATTTCGAGCTGCTCAGAAATTACAGCTTGTTCACAGTGATGTATGTGGTCCTATGTGGACACTCTCTTTTGGAAACTATCTTTACTTCGTGACTTTCATAGATGATTTTTCTAGGCATGCATGGGTATATCCACTCAAACCAAAGTTTGAAGTGTTTATGTGCTTCAAACAGTTTTTGGTTTTGGCTAAAAATCTGTCATCATGTAAAATGGGCACCCTCCATTCTGATCGAGGGGAGGGAATATATGTCTTCTGAATTTAATGCATTTTTGGCTGAACATGGGATAAAACATCAGTGTAGAATGTCGTATATACCTTCACAGAATGGAGTTGTTGAATGGAAGAACTCGTCACTCATGGAGATGGCGATGTGTATGGTCAAGAGCCAGGCTTTACCACATAGTTTCTGGCTTGAGGTTGTTATGTGTGCAACATATGTACTTAATAGGTGTCCTGCTAAAGCGCTATAGTCTATCACTCCATAAGAGGCTTGGCATGGTTGCTAGCCATCTCTTGCTCATCTATGTGTTTTTGGTTGTTTGACATATGCATTAGTGCCTAAACAACAATGGAGAAAATTGGATGATGAAGTGGTAAAATGTATTTTTGTTGGTTACAATTCTAAAAGTAAAGGTTATCGTCTGTATCATCCACAGACTAAAAGCATTTTGCTTAGCTGTGATGTTGGTTTTGTGGAAGATGCTATTCAACCATTACTTTCCTATACTAAGGAGACATCTGTTAGCTCCAAAGACATGTATGATACATTGTTGCCTCTTTTTATAGGTGGACTGTCAGTGTTGGTCCTAATGAGGCAACTTCTCAGCCTTTACAACTTTCATGTGATGATGCAAATCATTCTATTTTTTATGCAGATTTACATAATGAACTTGTTGATGAGAGAGCTGATATTGAGCAGGCAAAAACTATGCCAAAATGGCTGGTGCAAACTTTGCATGACAACAAATTAGATGCACCTCTCTCATACTGTACTCATTTAGGCTCTCATAGTGCCTCTTTTGCATCAGATTGCTATGCTATGGCTACCTCTAGTATTTGTGATGAGAATGAGCCTATTTCCTTTGATGAAGCATAAAATTTTGAACATTGGATGGCTCCAATGCAATCTGAATATGATGCTATCATGAAAAATGGTACCTAGTCTTTATGTGACTTGCCTATTGGCAAGAAGGCCATTGGCACTAAGTGGGTATACATGCTGAAGCATAAACCTCATGGAACAGTTGACAGGTATAAGGTTAGGCTTGTTGCAAAGGGTTATGTGTAGGAAAGAGGCATTGATTTTGATGAGACCTTTGCACCTACATGCCAAATGACTACTATTCATAGCATCTATGCACTTGCAATTCATCATGGTTGGAATGTGCATTAGTTGGCAATTGAAACTGCATTTTTGAATGGTGACTTGCATGAAGAAGTGTATGTTTTTCAGCCCCGTGACTTTGTGCAGAAAGGGCATGAAAACCAGGCGTGCAAGTTAAAGAAGGCACTATATGGTTTAAAGCAAGCACCACATGTTTGGTATGAAAAGATACATGCCTATCTGATTGCACATGGTTATGAGAACAATCCAATTCAGAGCACCTTATATGTTAAGCGTGCTAATGATGTGATTCTAGTCATTGTTGTGTATGTTGATGACATGCTGCTCAGTGGTCCTCATGAGAAGCATATCGCTGATTTTACGGCTTATTTGCATGCCTCATTTGAGATGTTAATTTGGGGAATTTGCATTATTATTTGGGCATTTGGTTTATGAAAGTTGATGGTGGAATAGCTTTGTGTCAAACAAAATATATTGACACATTATTGCAATGTTTTGGCCTTGAAGACTGTAAACCCACACCTATGGAGAAAGGTTTACGATTGCGTCTTCATGATGTTGGAGATGCATTTGATGCCGCTCTCTATCAACAAGGTGTTGGATGCTTGATTTACTTATGCATTACTTGACCAGATATTCAGTTTGCTATCTCGTAGATGAGCAGGTTTATGCATTGCCCAGGTGTCAAGCATTGGCAGGAGGTTAAGCGCATCTTTCGCTACTTGAGTGGTACCCAACTACTTGAATTGTTTTATCCCAAGGGGGGATCACTACTGCCAGATTTACATGCTTTTTTTGAGTCTGACTCGGCTGATTGCTATGAAACTCGTGTGTGCACTAGTGGTGTTTGCTTCATTCTTGATAACTCATGTATATCTTGGTTGAGTAGGAAGAAGGCTATTGTGGCCACTTCCACTTGTGAGGTTGAGTATAGAGCAGCTTTCACAGTGATTGTTGGGTGTGTGTGGCTCAAACACCTTATGGCTGATTTGGGTGTTGGTGAGTCTTCTACCACCACCATCTTCACTGACAGTCAGAGTGCATTGACACTTGTAAGGAACCTTGTGTTCCACACTTGCACTAAGCACATTGAGGTGCATTATCATTATGTGAGGGAGAGGTTCTTGTTGGTGCAAATGTCCAAGCCGTGACAACACTTGCATGTGCCATCTTTAGAATGGGTAGGTAATCATCTTCATGTATGCATAATATTAAGAAATTATCTTGACCTACCCTACATAGTTGATTGCATATCAGTGCTTAGTCTTGAAAATTTTCCTCTAAGGTCTTTTGCTTTACTCTATCAACTCCATTCAAGGAAATTATGTTCACATAGATACTCAATGATGTGTTTGCTTTAGGTAGGAATTATTGTGACTTGATGCAAAGAAGGAAGGAGAAGAGAGAAAACAACCCAATAAGCAAGATGCATGAAAATCCACTTCATGCATTCAAAAATTTGTTTACAAACTAGAGTTTTGGTCCTTTATATTTATGGATATGACCCTTTTCACATGAGATTGGGACGAAATGCAATTAAAAATAGTCCTAAGGATTATTTGACTATAAAAAATTCTAAAAATTAATAGGAGCTTGGGAAGATACTCGAGAGGCTCAAGGACTCTTTGGTCTTTACAAAAATGGAATGGGATTACATTAAACATCATTAGATAGGTAAAAATATAGATAGGTAAAAATATAGATAAGTTGATTATGAAGATAGGCATATAAGACATGTAATCCTTCTCTATCCCAAATCTCTTTCCTTTAGAACTTCTTCAATAACCCAAAAAATGGTTTGCCAATGACTTTTGGAGACAATGTGTCCCAAAATTCAACCTTGTCACACCATGAATATGTACTTCTCTAGGTTGAGAGACACATGATATTGTTTTCATTTTCAAAGATTTGATTTAAGTTAGGAATATGCATAATGCATTGCTTTGCATATGTGTAGAAGTAATCGAATAGAAGTTCCAAGAACTTTCATATATATTCCTTAGACACATGAAATATCAAGCATTGGAAAATATTCAAGGCATTGGTCAAACAAAATGGCATGATACAAAATGCAACGATCTTCCATTTGGTATAAAAAATGTTTTATGATGGCCCTCAATAGCAATTTTTAATTGATTATAGCTTGAAAATCATTCGAGAAGTTGTAAAATTCTTAGCCTGCCACACTTTTGAGCAAATCATCAATAATAGATAAAGGAAAATTATCACGGATTGTGGCTACATTGAACTTCTTGACATTTTTGGAAACTTGTAACTTTAAATTCTTAGGTACTAATACAATAGGTGACAAACCATTTCATGAATCATGCTACCAAAAGATTATTGATATCTTCTTTGATTCTGGTAGAGTACATATTATTATATGTGTAAGGAATTTTTTTTGTGGGCTTTGTTTCACTCATAAGTAGGATCCAATGTGCACAAATTTTTGGATATACAATTTTTACGTCCTTGTAACTCCATGTAAATACAACTTGATATTCACACTACCACTTGGATATACAATTTTTATGTCCTTGTAACTCCATGTAAATACAACTTGATATTCCATGTTACTTTTATTGTTCTTGTCATAAGATATGCCAGTAGTATTTTTATCTCTCATTATCTTTTTATGCTCCACTTCAGATTTCTTGAAGTTTTTGGGAACTTCAAATCCAAGATTACCTTGTTTGGTGCTTTTGACATTCTTCTTGGTTGCTCTTTGGTGCATTCCCCTGCGATTCCACTCGCATTTTATACACCATGTCTTGTTCCTTTAGGGTTGCACTCTTGTCTTGATTTTCTAGGAGGTCAAATTTTTCCTTGAAATATTGATCTCTTGTTCCTTTAGGGTTGCACTCTTGTATATATTTTCTAGGAGTTCTTCTTTTACACAACTTTGCCTAGTGATAGGCTCAATGATTCATCCCAATGATTGTCAATCCATCTCTATTAATTCATAATCTTTGCATGGATATTGTGGCTCTTTGGGAACTTGGTCTAAGACTGGGTCCTTTGACATGAAGATATCAATAAAGAAGAGATCATATCCATCTTCATCACACAATTGATCTTTTGATTTCTCAATTATACATATGGCCATAGTAGCCAATATTTCAGTCCATGAATATGGCTCAAAATCCTCTTCAATTAAAAACTTGTTTGACGTAGACAATATCATCTTTTATATGATGGGAAGAATTTTATTTCCCTCATCCCATTCACTAAAGTCTCCCACTTTATAAAAAATAATGGGGATGATACTTAAAATGATTTCAATTTGAGTGTGTTGAGTCTTTGAGGGTGGATCGATTTCCTTTTGGACTTGAGATGGCTTTTTACAGGGATTCTGAGGATCACTTTGAGTTGAATCCACCTTATTGTTCCACAACATGGTTGTTTTGTGATACTTTAATTTCTCTTCATATGGGCCTAAGTATGTAGGTAAAGATCCTAAACATAGTGCAATATCTGACTCAAAATCCAATTGACATATAGATGCATCCCATGAATCGACATTATCTTCTAGTGGTGGATATAGAAAGTGGTTATGAGAAAGATGGTGGTTGATTTTGAAGCTCTCTCCATCTCTTATTCTACACCAATTCCTAGAGTTTTTATTGTTTTTGGCCCTCATTATCTAGGTCAAGAAATCTTGCTTCACTGAGTGCATTGACATTGGAAGGCTTTCAAGGTGCACCCTCGTGTATAGCTCTTTGTGGATCTACTATTTGTGTTAGTCTCTCCTAAAACTCATCTTGCCTTGTCCATTTTTCAAATCGCTCTTTAGGAATGCATGAAGGAAAGAACTTTTTGTAGCATCTTTTGAGATACTTCAATCATCTCTTTTAAGTTTTTTATTCTTTCTCTTTCTAATTTAGGCCCAGGATAAAATTTTCCAAGATTTTCAATGTTGGGCCCTTTGTTGATTTGCAGGTGGCAGGCTTGAAATAGTAGCTCAAGATTTGGTTCAAGTATGGAGAATACCATGGATTTAGCTTGATGGACTTCTTATTTGATTTTCTTACTTTCTATCTTGGCTATTTAGATTCCTCTTGGGCTTGTTTGAATTGATTTTCTTGCTCTTCTATTGGATTTTTCATCCTTGTGGATCTCTTTTCACGCTGTCATTTCATTGAGATTCTTGGCTTTTTCTCAGCAATAGATAGGATTGCCCCTTTATCTTTGGCCTGGGCTCTCTTCTTGGCTTGATCTCTAATAAGAACATGGATTGGAACTTCTTCCTCTTCTTTGCTCTCGCTTAACTCAAGATCACTAGGGATGCTCAATCCACTTGGGATTTTCTTGAGACCAAAATAAAGTTACTAGTCGTAACAACTCTTTATGTGTACATTTGTCACATTGAAACACATAGTTATCCACATCTCTTTTTTATTTGGCCAATGAGCTCCTATTCTCGATAAATTATTTAGAGTCACTATCTTTGAAGTATGCAAGCATGGATTCCATAGATGTGCGTTCACCAAATACTTTTGTTGCTCTTCTTTAGGTACATGATACTCCAATAATCCAATTGATTTTAAATTATATATATGTCTTGATAATAGAAAGAAATTTCTAATACTCTGCAAGATCACATGCTTAGACATAATATCTTTGCTTGTAGTTACATATGAAAATATTGGTAACAAAGATTTTTCCCACTCTAGTATGCTTTCTATTTGAAGCAAACAATGTTGATATATTTAGGTAGTGATGTGTGTGAACGCACTAGGACCATCAGGGCACTTTTTTACCTCTTTAGGAGTTTTTTCCCCCCTCAGTATTGTGTGTTGCGCTCCAAGCTTCTTCTTGTTCCTTGTGTTTTTTGCATGCTTCCCCAAACTGCGAGCTCCAATAATTGGTATCAGAGTAGGTCGCCACTCCATCTAGGGTGTTGTCAACACCCCTCTGGTCATGGTCTTAGATTCACACAAAAATTTGTGATTATACTCATGTCAAAATCACAATCTGAGCTTGTTTCAACGCATCAAAGTTTGCTATAGGTTTAGTGCAACTCAATAGGGTAGTACTATTCAACTTTTTGAGATACATTCATTTTTTTGCATCATGGCATTTTAATCAGTGGCCATGGCTGAAAGGAGTGATGCATTCCATATGTTGGCTGTTGAGGATAACTTGGATGGTACCAATAACCCATTATGGACTTATATGATGTGTCATGTATTGGTTCCAAAAGAACTATGGAATATTGTGCAATGTGTTGAATATATCCTATTACACTTGCATATATGGTTACTGAAGCTGATGCATATGACATTGAAGATGGTGATATTCTTTAGGTTCTTGTTGGTGTTGTGGTTCTTGTTGCACCTACTATAGAGAAAATTCATTGGGCTGGTAGATATGCTCAGGCACATGCATCGATAGCCTTGTCTCTCAAATATGCCATTGTTCCTCACATTCACTCCTGCAAAATAACAAAGGATGCTTGGGATACACTTATGACTTTATACCCGACAAAGAATGAGGCTCGTGTTGATTACATTCGAAAAGATTTGGAGCGTGAGCACATGAATGAAGGAGATTCCATGGATAAATTTTTTGACAAAGATCGAAGATTTGAAGGAGTAATTGATTTTTGCTTATGAAGTCTTTCTTGATAGTTCACTTGTGCAGACTGATCTAAACAATTGCAACATATGTACTTAACAGGTGTCCCACTAAAGCATTGTAGTCTATCACTCCATATGAGGCTTGGTATGGTCCCAAGCCATCTTTTGCTCACCTCTATGTCTTTGATTTTCTGGCATATGCATTAGTGCCTGAACAACAACACAAGAAATTGGATGATAATGCACTGAAATGTATTTTTGTTGGGTACAGTTCTAAAAGCAAAGGCTATTGTATGTATCATCTACATAATAAATGCATTTTGGTTAGCCGTGATGTGGTGTTTATGGAATATGCTATTCAACCATTACTTTCATGTACTAAGGAGACATTAGTTAACTCCAAAGATATGTATGACACTTTGCTGTCTCTTCTTATAGGTGGATAATCTAGTCCTGGTCCAATTGAGGTAATTTCTCAACCTTTACAGGTTTCAGATGATGATGCAGATCATTCCATTTTTTATGCACATTTACATGATGCACTTATTGATGAGAGAACTGATACAAAGGAGGCAAAAACTATGCCTAAATGGCTGGTGCAGAATTTACGAGATAGCAAATTAGATGCACCTCTATCATATTGTACTTATTCAGGCTCTCAAAGTGCTTCTTTTGCATCAAATTTCTATGCTAGGGCTGCCTCTATTCTTTGTGATGATAATGAGTCTATTTCATTTGATCAAGTGCAAAATTTAAAAATTTGGATGGCTGTTATGCAATCAAAATATGATGCTATTATGAAAAATGGTACCTGGTCTTTATGTGACTTGCCTCCTAGCAAGAAGGCCATTGGCACTAAGTGGGTATACAAGCTGAAGCATAATCTTGATGGAACAGTTAATAGGTATATGGCTAGGCTTGTTGCAAAAGGCTATGCTCAAGAAAGAGGCATTGATTTTGATGAGACCTTTGCTCCTACATGCCAAATGACTACTATTGATAGCATTTCTGCACTTGCAGCTCATCATGGTTGGAATGTACATCAGTTGGACATTAAAATAACATTTTTGAGTGATGACTTGCATGAAGAATTGTATGTTTTTCAGCCCCATGGTTTTGTGCAAAAAGGTCATGAAAACAAAGTGTGCAGGTTGAAAAAGGCATTATATGGTTTGAAGCAAGCACCACATGCTTGGTATGAAAAGATACATGCCTACTTGATTGCACATGGTTTTGAGAACAATCCAACTGAGAGCTCCTTATATGTTAAGCATGCAAATGATGTGCTTTTGATCATTTTTATCTATGTTGATGACATGCTTCTCACTAGTCCTCATGAGAAGTATACTGTTGATTTTAAGGCTGATTTGCATGCCTCATTTGAGATGTGAAATTTGGGGCATTTGCATCATTATTTGGACATTCAGCTTATGTAAGTTGATGGTGGGATAACTTTGTGTCAAAAAAAACATATTGACACATTATTGCAACATTTTGGTCTTGAAGACTGCAAATCTATTCCCATTCCTATGAATAAAGGTTTATAATTGAGCCTTCATGATGCGGGAGATGCATTTGATGCTACTCTCTATCAACAGACTATTGAATGCTTGATTTACTTATGCATTGCTTGACCATATACTCAATTTGTTGTCTCATAGATGAGCAAGTGCATTGCCTAGGTGTCAAGCATGTGGTTAAGCGCATCTTTTGCTACTTGAGTGATACCCAACTACTTGCATTGTTTTATCCCAAGGGGAGATCACTACTCCCAGATTTCCATGCTTTTTCTGACTCTAATTGGGTGGTTGCTATGAAAATCCTGTGTCCACTAGTGGGTTTTGCTTCATGCTTTCTAGTTCCTTCATATCTTGTTTGAGCAAGAAGTAGCCTACTATGGCCACTTCTAGTTGTGAGATTGAGTATAGAGAAGCTTTCATAGCGATTCTTGAGTGTGTGGCTTATATTCCTTATGGTTGATTTGGGTGTTCATCAAACTTTTGCCACCACCATCTTCATTGACAGTGAGAGCATGTTGGTGATTGCGAGGAACCCTGTGTTCTATGCTTGCACTAAGCACATTAAGGTGCACTATCATTATGTAAAGGAGAGGTTCTTTGTTGGAGAGATCAGTTTGGCATATGTGCCCACACAAGAGAACATTGCAAACCTTTTCACAAAGGCTTTGCCTAGGGAGAAGTTTGAAGCCTTCCAAAAAGATTTGGGTTTACTTCCTTTGGTGGATTGATTCCACATAGCTTGGCACTTCCTTATACATAAGTGCCAGCTCCTTGTTCACTACATCACTTTTAGGGGGGATTTGTTGATATATTTAGGTAGCGATGTGTATGAACACATTAGGACCATCGGGGCACTTTTTTCCCTCTTTAGGATGCTTTTTTCTCTAGCTTGTATATATGCCTATAACCCTAATGAGTCACTTATCTTTGTACATTCTCTTGGTAATACATTCAATATTGCGTGTTGTGCTTCAAGCTTCTTCTTCTTCCTCATGCTATTCATGTGCTTCTGTGGAACTCAAACCCCAACATATAAGCATCAAGTAGATCATCTTCTATGATATGTGGTTTGTCTCTTATCATAATGGTCTACCCTCATGTGATTTTTTCCTTGCCTGACCACCACCTCAAAGTCAAATTCCATTAGAAGTAAGAGCCATCTTACTATTCTTCTAGTTTGATAACGTTCCTTGTGAACCACTTTTATCATTCTCAATGCTATGTGAAAGATATCATACCCTTATTCATTTTGAAAATTTATCCCCACATTTTCTTCATTTGCTATATCTAGGGTTGAGCAAATATGATTCCATCCATATGGTTCAAAGTCCGCTTCCAATTCTAGCATTGGATATACTTTTTCTTGATCCAATTATACAAGTCCTTTTATTCTGGCTTTATAAGCTCTAATCAAAGTTTTCAATTGTCTTGCCAAATCTTTTGTGGAACGACACTCTTCCTTTTCTGTTGGCATTTCACTAGCTTCTCCTTTTGTTTTCTTTTGATTGCTTTCCCTTAAGGTTTTCTCCAAATCTTCTACCTTTCTTTCCCATTTAGATTTTTTTTTTGCTCTTCTATCTTTCCATGATAGATTCTTTCTAGTGTTTCTTCTTGATGTGTTTATTTTCTCACCTTCTTATCCATCAATTTTCATGTTTTGAAGTTTGGTTTTGGATCTATTTACAACTTGTATAGGTTTCAATCCACCTTGATCGCTATTAGAAGTTGATACAATATCTACTATCTTCAAAGGTACTTGATTATTTGGATTTTTCCTATTTTGGTTCTTTGGGAAATCCGTGATCAAGTGTTCTCTCCCATAAACCTTGCAATAGGCTCCATCCACTTTGAAAGTAGGAGGTTGAGGGAAATCTCTCATAAAGTATTCTCCACCACACCTATAACAATTCACCTTTTGAACAAACTTAAATTGGGGTTTTGGATTTGACATGTAATTATTAGATCCGGCCAAAAGAGTGGATTATGAAGAATGGCATCTATTGCGGAGCAGATTCAATGCTTGGGACTACTCGAGGACTCGCCTCCTCATTGGTGATAACTCTTCTCACATTGAGGGTTTGAGATGGCACAATGGCAATAGCCTTGAGAAAATTCCAAGATTGAAGAAGGATCTGGAATTTCATGTCGTGCTCAATAGGAAGTGCTTTCTAGATTGGTTTTGTTGGCAGTGGGACTTTAAGTTCCAATCCCATTGGCTCCCCCTCATCGAGATTAAAAATTATGTGCTTATGTGGCAAATCCTTCACTGTGGATTTTGGACCAATGTAAATGCTAACAAAAATTTGCACGTTCCACCATGGTGCAAACAATGCCTTCGTGGAATGGAAGACTTGGGACACCTCTTCTTTTTGTGCCACAAATCAGTATAGGTCTAGGAGACCCTTGAGAGAATAATGCTATTACAGGGACAAATCAACTAGAAGCAGGCTTTGTTGGGTGAGGCAATCAGATGTTCCTTAGCATGGAATGCTATAAGAGGGGAGACTCTATGGAAAATATTGAAAGAGCGATGTGAAACCAACTTTGGAAGCTCCCCTAAGGAATGGTCGATCAAAAGATCTCTTTTCCTTTTAGGCAAAAGAATTTCTAATTGTAAGAAGTCCCTTCTATTTAGACACCATAGAGTGAGAGCAACAAGACCAAAAGCAAGTGGGCCCCACATGAGGGGGACGAGAGGGCTATCAAATGTCTTTGGAAAATTTTCTAGTAAGTTATAATTAGTCCCTACTTTGTGGCCAGATAGGGGGTCACATGGGTGTTAGGCCCATTCACTTGTACAACTGTAATTTCTATTAATTAAAGTTTGGAAGAGTAGGCTCTGTCGAACTTTCGTTTGAAAAAAAAAACAAAATAAATATTGGTGTGTCTTCACTCTTCTACACTTTCTCTATGCATTTCTCTTCTTCTTTTTCTTTCTCTCTCTCACTCTCTTAATTTTTACTCTAATTCACTATTTTTGTTTTCTTTTGAAGCAAATGAAGATTAATACACACACACATACATATATATACACACACGTACATACATACATACATACATACATACATGCATACATACATACATACATACATACATACATACATACATATTACCCACACTTACACACACACATACATACAAATGCATACATGAATACACACATACATGCATACATACACATAAACACACACATACATACACACCCATATATATAGATACATACACACCCACACACATACATACACACATACATACACATGCATACATACATACATGTACATACATACACACATACACATACATACATGTATAGAGAAACATACATACACATATATACACATACATGCATACACATGCATACATACACATACATACATATACATACATACATACACATGCATACATACAAACATACATATATACATATACACATATACACATATACACATATACACATATACACATATATATACATATACACATATACACATATACACATATACACATATACACATATACACATATACACATATACACATATACACATATACACATATACACACACATATACATACACATAAACACACACATATACACATACATACATACATACATACAAATACAAATACACATATGAAGACACACATACACACATACATGTCAAGAAAAAGGAGATAATGAAGAGAGCTCTCACACACTCTCACACACAGAGAGAGGAGCATACATAGATTGAGGCAAGAAAGAATAATTTCTTCTACTTCTTCTATTACATATAGAGAATATAAAAGAATGACCTACAACATTACAAAGAGTATAATACATAAAGAATAGTACATTAAAAAACCCTAACCGTTGCAAATGAGTGAGTTGGAAAGGAAAAAATGTGCCATTACTCTCAATAGATAAATTTGGTAAAGATCACTACATGTATCCTTGACATATATTGGTGTAACCACTATACATTTCAAAGAAATGAAAAGTGGTACGTGTCATCCTTGCTCATCACATGTTAAGTTTGATATCTTAACACTTCCCCTCAAGTTGAATGTCATGTCATGTAATCCAAGCATCTTCAGGAACTTCTTTAGCTTATCTGTTGCAGTTGCTTTAGTGTAATTGTTAGCAACCTGCTCATCAATTCTCACATAAAAAAGATCAATGTCAGCTATTAATACCTCCTCCCTGACGAAGTGATAGTTTACCTCAATATGCTTTATTCTAGCATGCAAGACAAGGTTTCATGCTAATTGTATGTTGTTAATATTATCACAATAAATGGTAATTGGATTTTGTACTTCTAGACCTAAATTTGCAAGTAGCATCTCTAGCCATGATGTCTCACATGCTACCATTGCAACACCTCTATACTCAGCCTCTATACTCGACGAAGAAATAGAGGATTTGTCCTTAGTTCTCCATGTAACAACAAAACTATCAAGTGAAAATAAAAAACCACTACCAGATCTTCTATCTAGAACACTACCGACCCAATCTGCATCAGTGTATCCAGGAACCTACAATTCTACACCAGCTTCATAAAAAAATGCATAATCCAAAATAGCACCGACATAATGTAGAGGTGTCTCAAAGCATCTAAATGTGGTTTCTTGGGAGCCTGTCTAAACTAACTCTCAAGTCCCATAGTGTAACTTAGATATGCCTTGTAATTGTGAGATGTATCAACCTTCCCATAATTTTTTTTGTACATAGTTGCATTTTCCAGTGCTTCATCTAAGGTAGTATCCGACTTCAAATTTTGATCTAATGGCATAGATGTTCGCTTATAATTTTCCATATCATACTTTTGCAGCATAGTCATCACATATTTCCTTTGGGATAGCCATATACCTATTTCTATATGTATAAACTCAATGCCCAAACAATAGAACAACACACCAAGATCTTTCATGTCAAATTTTTGCATACCGAGTTGCTTTACCTCTTTATTGCTTTTTTCATTATTGCCACCTACAATCAAGTCATTAACATAAATAGCCCCAATTATGATGCCATCATGAATCTTCCTTGCATATGATGAGTGATCTGAATCACATATAGAAGATCCAATGCAAGTTAAATAATCAGCAATCCTTGCATGCCAAGCATGAGGGGCTTGTTTAAGCCCATACAAATGCTTTTTCAACCTGCAAACATATTCAACATGCTTTGGATCCTCATATCCTTGTGGTTGTTCCATGTACACTTCTTCTTGCAATTCACCATGTAAGAAAACATTTTTAACATCCATCTGATTGATGCAAAATCCATCCTTTTGTTTTAGCCAATGCAATAAGTGCTCTAATAATAGCCATTTTATCTAAAGGGCTGAATGTTTCCATATAGTCAATGCCATATGCCTATGCATATCCTTTTTCCACCAATCATGCTTTATATTTGCTTATGCTACCATCAACTTTATGCTTTACCTTGTAAAACAGCTTGTAACCTATGGGTTTCTTTCCTTATGGCAATGGAACCAAGTTCCATGTTTTATTCCCATAAATTGGAGCCATCTCCTCATCCATAGATTTCCCCCAATATGTATTTTCAATTGCACCTTCAAAACAAGAAGGCTCAACATATGTATTACCTTGTTCATGTAAGCACAATGACAAACCATCTAGCTATCATATGTTAATGGACGCCCCAAATTTCGCATTCTCCCAAATATTCCTGGGCTTGAGTCACTTCTTGT
>CM035408.1:29630987-29675987 GCA_020310875.1 Ceratopteris richardii | reverse complement strand
ACAGCACCAAGAGTGCCTCACAACAACAACAACAACAACAACAACAACAATAGCAACAACAACAACAACATCAGCAACAGATTGTTCCACCACGTCCGGTGCCAGTGGGAGTCACGTATACAAAATTTGGAGGATTTTCGAGGGATGATCCAAATGCGCATGTGTGGACCTTTGAGATTAATTATGCAGTTCTGAACTACCCATTAGACCATGTCTACAAAGCTATTGTGTTCCAGTCAACCCTGGTTAATGAAGCTACACGATGGCTAACCGAATACGATTTGAACCGTTTTCGGCAGTATGATGATGTAAAGGATGCCTTTCTACAACGGTTTTGATTGAAGAAGAACCCCGCCAAAATTTTTGACTACTTACAGAACAATAGGCAAAAACCACACCAAACTGTATAGGATTATGCCACGCTATTTTGGACACATTTAAGGCAGTTGCCACCCGCGCATGCTAATCTACCAGATGACGTTATCACCCAATGGTTCATCAATGGATTAAAGCCCCAATTGAAGCAGATTATGATCATAAGGTGTGTGGGTGGAATGACTTTAGATGCCGTAATTGCTATGGCGTTACAATTAGAAAACAAAGTGGGCAGATTTACCGAAGATCTAGAGTGGCTGAAAGCGGCTAGGCAATCCAACGAGGATCCTTTAAAACAAATTTATTGTACCAAATGCAAAAATCTAGGGCACAGCAGTTCAACATGCGCACTGAACCAAATGTATTGTGTCATTTGCCACACAACAGACCACACTACGGAGACTTGTCTGTATAATGCCAAGATACAGAACAAAGCAGCGGTGAATGCCATCATTCAGGAGCAGGGACAACCGGCTAGCCATTATGTACCACCACAGATGAGGAACACCCCGTACCAGGGATACATGAATTATCGAGGAGGGCGGATAAATAACTTCGGTCAGGCTCGGTGGAATGCAGGTCCATCAAGAGAAGGTACATCTCTTCCACCTCCCAAATGTCATTTCTGTGGTGAAATAGGGCATATCCGGAGGTTCTACAAAGATGCAGCGGAGTATGAAAAAAAGAAAAAAGAACGACAACATCCGATGGCAAATATGGTGTATATCTCACCTATGGATACGCAAGCAGCAACGGTACAAACACGATCGAGCAAGCAACTACATCCAACTGCGGAGATTTTTGAACCCGGTATTTGTGAACAACAGAAGGTGTTTACAAGAGCAAGCAAGTGGGCGATGCAAGAGCAAACTGTATTCCCTGATCTAGTTTCAATGATGCAGCAAAGTATCTTGCCGGAGGTACCAGAGAAGCGAAATTTGACTCATACGCTACAAGAGTCCATACCGGAGACCGTATCAAAAACACCCAAAATTGATTCGGCATGGGATGTTCTGTCCAAGGCATCAATTACATTGCCCTTGGATCAATTATTGACTTTGGTCCCTGGAGTTCGCCAACAGTTCCAGCAGCAGGTTAGTCTAGGCTCCTCGAGTGCTCCTGCAATAGCTACAATCCAATCGGAGTTGGACCATATGGTACCATTGATTACAGTATGGTACAAAAACCAAAAAATCACACAAGTTTTAATTGACGGCGGATCTGGTGTCAATATTGCAATAGCAGCACTTTGCAAATGACTGTGGTGGACACAAATTGAACCTGTTTAATTCTTTGTACATATGATCCGGTGGGCTTGGTGTAGGATATTTCGATCACACTACAAGGTTCTGTTTTCAAAATGACCTTTGTTGTGCTAGATTTACCAGCATCGAGCTTGGACTACAATCTGCTTTTTGGACGTCCTTGGCTAAAACAAGCTAAGGTAGTGCAAGACTGGTCAGTGCATGAATTAGTCTTTAAAAATAATCACCGGAAATATGTTGTCTCGTAGGACGACATGAAACCCTGTGACTTCTATGCACGCCCATACTTAGCGGAGCTTGTACACATGATGGATGGTCTCTCTGATGATGAGGAGGAAGCTTTTCTTACCGCCAACAAGGACCTAATGGCACTTGGCATTGTAGATTTACAAATGGTGGCAGATAATTGGAGTCCGGCAGCCTGTACGGTGACACCACTGACCGGAGAGCATGAGTCAAGCACAGAACAGACCTTGGATGATACGACGCTCCAACAATTACTTCAGTTAGGAGATGATTTGGAGAAACCTCGGCAGTTCTATGTACTAGAAGATCAGCTGATCACCTGCAATTTAGGTGATCAAACCAACCCACGACCAGTAAAAATAAAGTCAGGACTGTCCGAGACTTTTCGGGAGCATCTGTTGCAGCTGCTGCGAGAGTTCGCTGATGTGTTTGCCTAGGATTAGAGGGACAAGAAGGGGTTGGACCCGCGGATTTATCAACATAGAGTGGTGCTGAAACCGGATGCAAGACCCATCAAACAACCCAGTTACAGGATGAATCCTAACTATGCAGCACAAGTTAAAGTCGAACTTGATCGATTATTGAAGGTGGGATTTATTGTGCCTATTGAGCATGCAGAATGGATCTCTCCCATTGTTATCATTCCGAAGAGAAACAAGCAGTTGTGGATATGCATGGACTACCGAAAACTCAATGCTGCAACTATATCTGATCCGTTTCTGTTGCCGTTCCTGGATACCATGCTCAACGACGTGGCCTGAAGGGAGATGTATTCCTTTGTAGATGGATACAGTGGTTACAATCAAGTAAGAATGGCAGAGCAGGACATACCCAAGACTGCATTTATTACCACCTAGGGTGTTTATGCGTGTACCGTAATGTGGTTTGGATTACGTAATGCTCCCACTATGTTCCAACGCTGTATGCACAAAATTTTTTCCCCTTATCTCACCGCATTTATGAGAGTGTATCTGGATGATTTCTTGTTATCCGGTGATACGTCGATGCACCTGTACCATTTATGGTGTTGCTTTTCAAAGTGTCAGGAATATCGATTGTGCTTGAACCCGACTAAATCGGTGTTCTCTGTTTCCTGTGGTAAGTTGCTTGGACATGCTATCTCCAAACAAGGCATTCAGGGGGATCCAAACAAAGTGAAGGCCGTACTGGAGGCTCCTGCTCCTAAGACACCTAAAGAGGTGATGCGGTTTTTGGGCCAAATCCAGTGGCATGGGTGACATCTGCATTGGCTTAATCATCTGGCAATACCACTCAATCATTTGATAACTAGTAGCCCGTGTCAGTTCGAATGGACCGAAGAATGTCAACTTTCTTTTGACCGACTGAAATCACTGTTAACTCAGGCCCCCATTTTACAAGCACCGAATTGGGAATTGCCATTTCATGTCTTTGTGGATGCATCCGACAGTGCCATTGGAAGCGTTTTGATGCAACAGATGGATAAATGGTTTCCTCCAGTATATTATGCGAGCCGAAGATTGGCCCCGACAGAGCGTAACTATTCAGTTAATAAACGAGAGTGTCTTGGCTTAGTTTATTCTGTGAAAAAATTTCGATATTATCTATTGGGCAGACGCTTCACCTTCCATGTTGATCATGCGGCATTGGTGTATTTGGTGCACCAACAGCATTTGGGAGGATGGCTAGCACGATGGGTCTTGCTGCTTCAAGAATTTGATTATTCTATCATACACCGACCAGGGTCAGCACACGCGCTTGCTAACTTTCTCTCTCGGTTGGATTCCGGTGAGCTTCCGGAGGGAATTGATGATACAACACCAGCCATCTATACAGCAAAGACAATACCGGCTAATCTATCGAAATTATCGGTACCTTCTTCTTACTATGACACCTTGCTTCTATTCTTGACTAGTGGATGTCCGCATGGTATGCTTTCTTCAGCTGCTAGACGAAGATTAGCCATGTACAGTCAACGCTTCCTGTTGATTTTCGGAAACTTATATTACATGGATCACTCGGGAGTACCACTCAGATGTGTTCCCCAACATGAATATGCTTCAGTCATTAACATGGCCCATACTGCCCCAATCGGAGGACATTTTGCGGCTGATCTGACTCACCAAAAGATTCTGCAAAGTGGATTGTGGTGGCCAATGATATATCCTAATGTCACCAAATATGTCCAACAGTGCGACAAGTGCCAACGGTTCGGTCAGCCTTTACAGCGACACTACTTCCCTCTCCAACCCATTGTGCTTCTGGAACCCTTTCAAAAATGGGGATTGGATTTCATCGAACCAATTACACCTCCGGCAACCATTACCAATAACAGATATATTCTGACATGCACAAATTACGTTACTAGATGGGTCGAAGCATGGGCTCTGCGATCAGCTACAGTGGCTGCGGTTGTTAAATGCTTAATGAAGGATATATTCCCGTGTTACATGTTACCCTTGGAGATCGTAACTGACCAAGGTACACACTTTGCCAATACCTTGATGCAAGTGCTTACGAAAACATTCCAGATTGTGCACAAATTCAGTTCTCCTTATTACCCACGAGCAAATGGACTTGCTGAGAGTACCAACAAATCTCTCTTAAACATCTTGAAGAAACTGGTGTTAGATTGCCCAGAGAGATGGAACCAATTTCTACCTGCTGTATTATGGGCTTATTGTACCACATACAAAGTAGCGACCTGAACAACTCCTTTTAAGTTGTCATATGGATTGGAGGCCATTGCCCCGATGGAACAGGTGGTTCCCAGTTTACGTGTGGCCCTGGAACAGAAGCTCTTACCCGCAGAATCTTTTCCATTTCGATTGGAGGCTGTACGGTCCTTCGATAAATAGCGTCTGGAGAGTTTCCTGGTGATGCAAGAAGTGCAGCTGAGACAAGCCAAAACCCACGATCGTTTCCTCAAAACCCCCGTGTTTACGGTAAACCAATTGGTCCTCTTCTATAATGCTAAGTCTAATAGATCAGCCGAAAAGTTTAAATTGTGTTGGTTCGGTCCTTATTGTATTGCTGAACAAGTCACCCGCAACTTTTTGGTTAGCAACCTTAATCGGTGTCCTCCTTCCAAAAGCAATTAATGGCTCCAAGCTCTGCCCCTATCACATGTCGTCTACCAACTCATGAGGTGTCTTCGGTATTTTTACTCTTTTTTGCTTGTCACTTGATTTTCTTTTCTTCTCTCTATGTTTCGGTTGACCAACTGACCGTAATCCTCCCATTTTCTTATCTAACCATGATTAATAGCCACCTCTATGTTGCTGCATCTGTTAATACATGCATGTCGCCATTATGTCAGTATATTTCCAATACTGCGTTATGATTAGGGTTCTTGCCATCTATTCTTTTTGTAGTGTTTCTACTTAATCTTGTTTCTTTCGCTGTTAGTCGCTATTGTGTTTTTGTTGTGTGTTTGTGACCCGTGTGTGCTTTGTGTCTTCGTTTATCTCTGCATGCGCCATGGAAGCTCTTGCTAACACCTTCCGTGCCGGTCTCACTTCGGATGTGAGTGAGTACTTGCGTGCTCGGGGACTTTTGGCCTTCGTTGAATTGCCTTGGCATTCAGTGGAGTGTAACCCCTTCCATGCGCACATCATTTCTGCCATCGCCGCCACGCCTGCTACAAAGCAATGTTGGCCATTAACGTGTTTAAACCCCCATGTCATAGTTACTCTAAACACGGTTGCTGAGGGATTATGTCTCCCTCAAGAAGGATTGGTTGATGGACCACTCCTTCCAATCGCAACCATGAAAGAATTGTTTCCCCGGCACTCATCTAATGAGTTTTCCATTCTTTGCCAACCCGAACTAAAGCGTACCACTCTGCAATTTCTTGTAGCAGTGTTAAACTTGCAAAAATGCACGTATGGCATTTCTAGACCTTTTTAATTGATGATTGATACTGCCTCACAAGAGGGTGTCAATTTCACATCTTTTTTCTTCCAGTGCATTCACCGTGAATGCGTGACCGTCACTAAACAACTTGCCAAGAACGATATGCCTCATACCCGCTTGCCCCACCTCCTCACCCTTCTCCTAATGGTGATACAAGCCATGCAACCACCTCCAACCAATACTATTCTGTTACATGAGGAATCTACACGGATGTTGGAAGACAATGATGATGAAGACATGCTGCATTTTTTTCAATGAAAACGCCGTCGAATTAGCCCATCGCAAAGTCAGGTGAAGGGTTCCACTGCAGTACAAGATGCTGAAGTATTCCATGACCTCGCCACCTCCTTATAGGTAGAGTCTGTCCTGTCTTCTTCTCTCAAACAGCCAGATCAAGATGTTATCATGGAAGATGTAGCTGAAGTCTCATCGTGGGAGGAATCTCATCAACCATTAGGAAAAAGGGTGAACCCTGCATGGGCCTTGTAAGGATCCCTAATTTTCAGGGATTAAGCCTCATTCTGCTGTTGTCTAAGGGGACAAAGTGCATTTAATAGGGAACTTTTTAGTAGGCTGGAGTAGGCTTTTTTTAAGGCTTACTAGGCTCCTCTCTCTCTTCTTTTAGAGAGAGAGAAAGAGAATCTACTTTCCACATCATCAAACTCGAGCATGTATGGGAATAAAAAAATGATTTTTTTTTTTAAGTCTCAATTTCAGTGTTTATTTACTTGAAAGGGCTCATTTTTTAATATATATGTCAGAAGTGACCTTTTTTGAGTTTAGTTTTTAATTTTCCTTTTGAAAAAGCAGTATTTTTAAAATCCCTCCAAAAGTAGAGTGCCACATCATCAAATCCGTAACTACTCTTCACCCAAAAAATGACTTTTTCAAAATTTCAACATTTTTGGCTATTCTCAGTGGAAAAACACACTGTGACCCATCCTCATCCAAGAAAACAAACTTTTCTTGAGAAAATCATGCTCTAGCATCTCTTCCAAACAAATTTCTGGTCTCTTTCTCAGTATTGTTTAATTGTTGGAAAAGATGGTGTTGACACCTATTACAAACCTCACATTAGGACGTCCTCATGCCCCAGCATCAACAAGCATCCATGTTCGTGTGCCCAGAGAGTTTGCTCCAAATACACAATGCAACAATGATGTGAACTCTCAAAATGAGCGTCGTGAAGCTGGAGAAAAGAATATTGATCTTTGGACTCATGGTTCATTATACCCTCCTGATCCAATGTCTTCTTACCATCCAACATTCCATAACCTCTCAACTTTACTTCAGTTCATCGGTGCCGGTAAAGCTGGGCTCTTAGGTTATTGTCAACGATTATCTACACATTCAACTGCCATTACTAAGTATTGGATTCAACAATATCAACTAAATCATACAAGGTTGGTCACTTTTGAAAGCACAATCATATCTTTACAAGAAAAGCTTGCAGAGCTTGAAAAGCATATGGAAGAAAAGGAGAGAACAATTGAGAAATTTAAAAACACTGTCCAACACTTGAGAGAGACTCCACTTGGGATGCGACGTAGGAGACGATCATTAACATCCTTTGACTCTCTTTCAATTGGTGGTGGAGCACGCAAACGACGAGTTTTTGCAATAAGGTTTGGCTTGTATTTGTTTCTCTTTTTGGAAGACTTTTATATGTATATATATATATATATTTTTCTTGTTATGTAGGTCATTCGTTGAAGATGTTAATGCATCATCAACAACAGAGGATCAATTCAAGTTATTAAATTCTTGTTTGACCAACAAGCAGGTGGTTAGTATTTTGGAGTCACGGATAGGAAACCTTATCAAGAAGAAAGTGATTAAAGATTTCACAAAAAAGTTACAAGATATTATCACTCCTAGAGACGTGCAGATGGTATGTGATGAAGCAGGAATTAGTACTAAAGGATACAGTGCATTGTACAACTATTTGAAGCATTCATTAGAAAGAGAAGGTATTTTACAGAATATGTTTCCATCTCCTTACAAGGTATCGCTAAAGAAGTCAATGTCCAATGAAGATATAACTAGTATTCTTGGAAACTACTTATATATAGAGGATATTATGCCTATGTCTATTTATCATTTATCTACATCCAAAAAAGAGTTGAAAAGCGCAGTTGGAAATGGATTTCCTTACACAAAGTACAACAACATATTCCTGGATTTGGAGAGGCTTCAACAGGTAATGGTTCAATTTTACAAATCTACTATACCAGGTATGTGCACTATTGTTACCTTGATATACATTGTATTTTGATGTTATAAAGATTTTGCTAATTTATGCAGATTTTAATACCAAATTACAGTTTATATTGAAGTTAGATGAATGCCAGATTATAAAAGGACGACGAATGGAGAGATTGAGTTTGACACTCATGAATGAAGCTATGAGAAATGCCATATCTGATGAAAGTTGTAACTCTAGCTCTAAGTCTACATATAGTGTTCAATCCGAGAAAGACATATGGTGGTTAGGTGCTATTGAAGTACCTAAAGAATCCAATGATGTTCTTTCATGGATTTTTAGTAGGACCCCATGGATCACTAAAGTAATACTTTCTCAAATTCATGGTGCAAAGCTCCACATAGAAAACTTTGGTGATTTTGAGATAGATTGGCACTTGGGTGGGGATTTAAAAACTATCAAATGCATGTTAGGTTGCAAGCAAGGTGCATCTGCTCGTTATCCATGTCCATTTTGTACTCGAGGCTACAAAGTAACAAAGGGACAACAAAAAGTACTATCTAGCTTAGATGAATACATAGATGCACCTACTTCCACGGAATGGGATAGACCTTTGTTAAGGTGTCCAATGTTAGAAATACCTAACCGTGACACATTAGATAAAGATTGGAATCCCATTATTCCATTTCCATTAGTTAATGTTCACTTCTGCACATTGCATGCTTTCATGAGAATATTTGATAGATTGTTAAAGCTCCACATAGAATATGCATTTTCCATGAAGCCAATTGATAAATCTGTACAAGCAATCAAAAAATTGGAAGAGTTGCTTAATTCGATTGGTTGTCATGGTGGTAATGTAACTCTAGTTGTCAAAAAACCTGGTGAATCGCAAAATAGTTTGCAACAAGTGTCAATGACAGGGAAGAAGGCAAGAAAATTTTTCAGAACAGGTGTAAGCCCTAAGAAAAATGAATGCAGGGAGCTATGGAAAGACTTATGCATGATCACCACTGATAATGATTCTCAAATTGACCTTAGTAATAGGCGAAAGAAGGTTTGGTCATGCTTAGATAAGTTGGTAGGTTTAATGAGTCTTAATAGCTCCAACAAAAATGACCGTCAGTTGTTTCAAGATACATTAATGGAGTTTGCAAAGTGTTTCATCCTATCTTGGGGAGAGAGCAATATTACACATTACATTGTAAGTTTTCTTATTTTTTCAATTTTCTTGTTGATAAGATTGTGTTATATGTACTTATATCATTTCAGCATATTTTATTTGCACATGGAGCATTTTTTATGCATCGATATGGTTCATTGGAGATTTTTAGTACACAAGGAATGGAGAAGTCACATTACAAGGCTAGAGGTGTTTACTTCAAGAACACACGACATGGTGGTGGTGCAATGCAATCAAACTATATGGAAGAGATGTTTAATTGGTTTTATCGAACTGCATTTTCAAGGACATATGCAATGGAACGAGCCAAGGAGTCGAAAGTTGCAAAACTTGCAAGATTTAATCAACACAACTTAGCTAGTGAAAAATGGAAGTCATCATTGGGACCTTTACGTCATGCTCAATGGCGGGCTACAAGAACACGACAGGGTTCATCATGGAAGTGAAGTCATTTAATACATTCATGGCATTTTCTGAATAATTCATAAGGTTTGCTACACACTAATCTCTTGTTTGCAATTTTTTCAGGTAATTTTTAATTTTTAAACTATTTTTTGTCCATTCAGATGTGAACAGAACCTTTTTAAGTGAAACATTATAAAAGGAGACTCATTGTCTCATTTCAACATTCTAGCACTATAGAGGATGGCACGAACAAAGCAAACTGCAAGGAAGGATCCCATTAACTTTCCTACCTATGTGCAAGGCACTCAGAAGCCACCATGGATGAATCACCACAGAAGGCGACGTAGTGTCTCGCGCTCTGCAAGTGAACACTTGCATGAACAAGTGGAACATGGGCAATCCAGAGAAAAGGCCGTAAATCAACCCCAATCACCACCATCATCATATGATGAGCCTCCATCACCAAAGAGACCAACAAAGAGAAGGGTGAAGGAGCGTGCTCATAGACAGGTAGTTTCTGATGATGATTTTGATGAATCGCATGAGGATGTGTCTCAACAACGTTCACAATCAAGTGATGAGAGTCAAACATTGCCACCATGGGGTAACGAAGAAATACCTACAAATCATAGGGTTACTGTAGCGGGAAAGACACTACCATCAAATCAGGGGGCCATACCCAATGATCAAGAGAGAGAGCAAAGCCAGCAACAACATCCTGAACAAGGAGAAAGCTCAAGACGCGTGCAACGGAAGAAGAAATTCTTTCAACCTCGTCGTAGACCACCCCAACCAAGACCACAAGAAAATGTCCAACGAAGACCACCACCACCACAAGCTAGAGCACCACAACGAAGAAGAAGATATACGAAGGCATTTGCAGAGATAAGGCACTATCAAAAGACAGCTGAGCTTCTCATACCTAGAAGACCCTTTGCAAGGGTGGTCAAAGAAGAGTTACAAAGGTATTGTGCAGGGTTAAGGATCCAAGCTCTAGCTTTAGAAGCTTTACAAGAGGCAGCTGAAGCATTTTTGATATCAATGCTAGAGGATTCCAACCTGTGCGCCATCCATGCTAAGCGAGTCACTATACAACCGAAGGACATACAGTTAGCTAGGAGAATTAGGGGTGATCGTAGCTAAGTTTTGTAACTGATCTCTATGGACAAGAGATTTTCTGTAAATATTGCCATTTTCAATGAAACATTAGCACTTTTCCTCTATTCCATTTATAATCTCATTATTTAGAATGAAACATGAGCAGTCATTTTACATTTCCATGTGTTTTCTTGTGATAATCTCTCATATATGAATGATTGTTTTCTTATCTTGTCATTTTGATCTAGTGATAATATCCCTGTACTGAAATTTCTTTTTCATTTAAGGTCATGTAGGTCTTGTAGGGCATTGGGAGGCCAAATAAGGCCCTGCCACAGAAACGCGGGAGAAGGCCCTGCAAAACGTTTGCAGGGCCTTCTCCCGCGTTTCTGTGGCAGGGCCTTATTTGGCCTCCTAATGCCCTACAAAACCTTTGAAATATGAAAGAGGGATCATGACTAGTAAAGCTAGTTCAGGGGTAGTTAATATGAACAAATTTTGACCTCCCTATACCTTTGAAACATATGAGCAGAGCATTTTGAAACTTAGAACATTTGCATTCTTGAAAATATCCATCTAGTGAAGGTTCAGTCTCATGTAAGGTAACCTTGGGCATGTCAGGATCTTTAATAGTTTCATTCTTTTGGAATGTTGATCATTGGGTAAGCCTCCATTAAGGTCTTCTAGGGCATTGGGAGGCCAAATAAGGCACTGCCACAGAAACGCGGGAGAAGGCCCTGCAAACATTTTGCAGGGCCTTCTCCCGCGTTTCTGTGGCAGTGCCTTATTTGGCCTCCCAATGCCCTAGAAGACCTTAATGGAGGCTTACCCAATGATCAAGAGTCCAAAAGAATGAAACTAAAGGTCCTCCCAATGCCCTACATGACATCAATACATCATATGCAGGTCCAAAAGAATTTTAGATAATATACTGAAAAAGAAATACTTGAGACAATTGTAAATAAAGCAAAGTGAAAATTTGATATTAATTCAATTGTTTACATCAATTGGCTTTGAGTTTCTCAATGACTCTCTTTCGACGCTCCAAAGCCATGGGTAGGGTGTAAGTCAAAATTGAGTTTGCTATTTGATCAACATTTCTAACACCTAGACCTAGAGATATACCTATTTGGCCTAAGACCTTTCCACGGAAGTTGGAACCTAAGGTTGTAGTTACAAGGGATTTCTTAACTAAAAAGATACAATTACTCCCTTGTGTAATGGTTGATAAACAAAGCAATTTACTTAAGGCCTTTAGACACCATGTCATGAAGTGGCCCTGAGGACTGAACTCTTTATGGATAATTACAAAATGGTCTTTGGGAAGTTTCCCAATGTAGTTTGCAAGGGATGAGCCACCTCCACGAGCCACTCGATCACCTCCGCTCCTTGCTGCAAACTTGTCGACTTCAATCACCTCCTGCACAAAGTTTTATGATTAGTAGCTGCATGTGTTTGTAAGAATGAATGACATGAATTGAAGATACTTACATCCTGAACTCTATCTTCTTCTTCTCCTCTCTCTTGAAGTTGTAAATTAATGCTGGAGTGGGACATCCCACTCTGCTCGATTACTGGTGAGGAGGGAATTTTTGATTCCAATATCCTTTCTTGTGCATTATTAAATTGTTCTTCTGTGATATGTTCATGTTCACTTGTGAGTATGTCATTGCAAACCAATTTTATTGTGTCGGCCACTGAGTCAGCAAATGGCAAACACTTTTTCTCCAACAACTCAGAGGTACTATCCAAAGGACACTCTGACAAAGTACAAAACAAACTTAGGCATTCATCAAGCCGTAGCCCAAATGCCTTCTCTACATCATGTAAAAACAAATATTCTTGTCCCTCGACAAGAACCACTGAAAAAGTTTCAATCTCCACCTCTGGAATAGTTGCTTCTGGCTCCGAAGAGGTGGATGGCTTAGGCACTTCTTTCAACTTATCATCCACACCAAGAGGATAAGTTTTCTCAATAGCTTCTCTCTCTAATAGGAGATTCAAGGGTTCTTGAGGTGGTTCCTTTTTATCCTCGACAAAACCACCTGTAAGAAGATGAGGGATCTCATGAGGAATTGGTTCTGGTTCCTCATTCACAAAGAAAATTGTGGCAGCAATGAATGAAAGATATTTTGGACCCATCTTGCGTTTCCTATTCAATTTCCTTATAAGTGGCACAGTTTCATCAAGAAGGTGCCCTGCTTCCTCTGCAATTGCCTGGAACCGTTTCAATCGTTTTGCAAAAGCCTCATCACCTTTGTGAATGTAGGTGAGAAGGTCACATGGAACCCAAGTTCCATCATATGGTGGTATTTCAATGGAGAAACGCAATATATGAACTTGCATATATTGAAGTAGCTCCTCCAAAGCATCGGCATTCATTTGCACGGTTCCATGGAGGTCAGGAACCTTGGAGAGAAGATCATATAGGTCATGTTGACCTTTATAATCTGAATCCTCCAAAAATTCTAGAAACTTGTGGCGTGCACTCTTAGTAGGTACAGAGGTGGAAGCCATAGCTTGCAAATGCAGACTGTTCTAACACTCAATGTGGTTGCAAAAGTGAGAAATGAGGAGAGAGGACTCCTATTTATAACTTTTCTAGAATTTTAAGTGATGGGTCCCACTTTTTCATAGAAGTGACTTTTCCTTAAATTAAAACATAAGAGTCTTGAAAAGGAAAACTTTGACATTTGAGATCACATCAAAGGAAATAAACAATAAGAATGCTCTTTCAAGAAAAACCTTGAGAATTTACAGATACAAGTAGAATGTGGCCAAAATATCCTTGAAGCAAATGTGAAAATTTTTTCATTGCAAAAATAGGTTTGTTTACAAGTTTCACAGTATCTTTACAAAAAAGAGTTATGACAATGAAATGTCAGTTCCATCCATGCTCCAATCTGCAAGAACCTTGATTTTGTCTTCCAATCTCTTTCCAATCTGTGGACAATTCATAAAAGAGTAAAACATTTTCAAATCATGAACAATAGTGATAGAATAAGATATATATATATATATATATATATATATATATATATATCTATATGTATATATGGAATACAACTCTTACCTTGTTCCCTCGTATTCGAAATTTGAAATCATGAAGATCGTCATATCCCACGATAAGTAAGTGCTCTCTCAAGTTGGCCAAGTTCCAATGTTGATTAACTAAAACCACCTCCATATCATTGTTTGGTAACTTCACATTAATTTCAAATGAAGCTAAAGATCCCTCCGAGCTTTGCAAAGGTATCCACTCTCCTAGTTTACACATCCAACGATCATAATAAAATCTGATGTACAATGAGGTGCGATGTTTTAAATAGCGAAACCCTACACCTGTGTCACCAATTCTACAACGATATCTATCCCCTTTTGACAATCCTTCTACATAACCCCAGTTTTCCCCTAACAATCCTTCTACTGCTTCGTATGTAATATCTTTACATAGGAACATTGTAGGAGTTTCTACAAAAGGAATGCCTTGAAATATGAAAACAAAGCAATGGATTGGTAGAGTCCAATGAAGACCTATTGATCTAGATACTCGTGTGAATTTCAAAGAGTTATGTATGTCCATCACCATCTTACGCTTGAAAGATGATATGGACAAAAAATCAGGTTTTGGCCACTCTAAACTAAGAAGAGAGTCAACTTTGATAATCTCCAACCTTCCATATTCACCATCTGTGGAAGGAACAATGTACTTGTGAGTGTAAAAGAAGATCCTTTCACGAATAAGTTTAGCAGGAGGTACATCTGGAAACACTAATGCCCCAATGTCTGCATGTAATGCTTTGAAAGTTCCTGTGAGACTATGAAGTGGTTGCTCTTCCACTAAACTAGAAGGAAATATGACTGTAGCAATGAAAAACATATGAGATGAGTAATTAAGACATTTAACACCATGAAGCATTGAGAAAATAGAAATACTCACAATGGATTGGATATCTAATTCTATTGGAGTTTTCTAACTTCATGGTTGAAACTGTGAAGACATGTTGTACAATAGCAACCATCCCACCATGTGTTTGCTGCTTGAAGCCTAAGAGCTTACCTTTCCAATGAAGATCCAAATTTCCACGATCTCGAACACGATGAGGACCAAGTCCAGATGGCTGCATGTACACCCATGCACCTTTGCAATACTCTTGTGGTAGCCAACTTCCTTCCATTGTTTTGATGTTGTGGCACGTCATTGTGTGAACTTCGTCCTTTGGTCTCCTACGAGCTCTGGAGCTTTCCATGGGAGTAAGAGTTGTTGTCATTGCTGCAGAAGTTGGGAGAATGGTAGGAGGAGAAACAATGCTTCTGTTGTATGGTATGGAGGGAATAGAGGTGAAAAATATGACTTTTTGGGTTTTGGGTATGAAAATGGGAGTTTGAAGAGGGAAAATAGAGTTTTTTGAGTCATTTTGAAAAAAGTCACTTTTTTAGTCCACAAACATGCACGGATTTTGAATTAGAAGTCAAAAATAGCACTTTTGACCCTGAAAAGTGATGTGGAGGTCATTTAATGGTATTATGATGAGTTTTACAACTTTTAAAAAATTTTGAATTTTTGGGCCCAGCCTGATTACGAGATTTCTTCTCTCTCTAGAAGACAACCCTGAACATAGAGGAATCTTGTCCCCTCTTCCCCCTTCAGCCTAGTATTTTATAGGGTATAGACTGTGGCCACCACCCTCTTCTGATTGGTCCATCACTAATCACTCCTTGAGCTAAAAGGCCCATCCAGGATTCACCTTTTTTCCTAATGCCGGATGTTGAGGCTGTGAAGGAGATAGCGGAAGCTACCGGTGTTACAGACTGTCAATCTCCTTCGTCACCAACCGCCGACGCCCAAGCAGATGTAGTCAATGCCCAAGCACATGCAGTCAATCAAATGACTGGCGATGCAAAGGCAGTTACCGAAGCCGCCTTGGCGGAACCACAGATTGAGACCGGCATAGTTTTGGTTCCGACTGCCCTTATCCCTCTTCCTCCTCCAACTACCATTCATGATGCTGTTGTCGTTCTTCCTATGGCACCTTCAACTTCCCTTTGTGAGGCATCAACCCATCTTCTATCCTCTCCTGATTACTCTCCACCCTCCTCACCTCATCTGATCTCTGCCTCATCATCACAGCCTCCTCCTTCTCTTCCCCCACCAGCAGTAATGTTCACGGAATTGGCATCCATGGACCAACTTCTCATCCAATTCTCCCAGCAATTGCCCCTCCAGATGAAGATGGCAACTCAAAACATTCAACAGGAGTTGCAGAGTAAGGTTGACCTTCTCGAAGCAGACATTGCTCCTCTTCAAGAAGAAGCACTTGCGGTCAAAGCCGAGAATCATGCATTGCAGACTCAACTCCAGCAACTCCAAGAACAGTTAGTAGAAAAAGATAATATTCTTGCTCAACGGGACACTGCACTTGCTGAATTGAAGGAGAAGAAAATTCTCCTTGCTGCTCACGATGAAGAAATTTCTCAATTGGAACAAATGGTATGTGATAAAGAAGATGCCCGGTTTGCACTAGAAAATTTACTAGAGGATACACGCGTAGATCTTGCTGTGGTAGAGCAAAAAGGACAGGAAATGGCCGACCTTGCCATGCAAACAACTGCAGAGTTAAAGCAGGTGTCCGAAGACCTTTTTCAAAAAAGTCGTGAATTGGAAGCAGAGATTGGTCGGATTATTCAGTTAAAGAAAGAGATGGAAGCTACTACAAAAGAGTGAGATGCTTATTACAAAACTATTCAGTTTCAAGTTCAGGAGCTAGAAAGACGAGAAAAGCAATTGGGTATTCAAGCAGACAGGATTTCTCGAATTGATGTCGAGGTAGCTGAAATGAAGCTGAGGAGAGATGCTGCCATCGCCAATGAGTTCTACCTTCAAGAATCCTTTTTGCAGACGCAAACGGATTTATTGATAAGCTAGGTCGTTGCTTCTAGTTCTGTTAGGACTGATGCACAACTCATCGAGCTTGCCATTTTGAAAGATATGTTAGATTCCTTAAAGCAGAAGATTACCCGAACCTTTAAATTAGCTCGAACTCTGTATATCCAGGGTATCAGAGAGGAGCCTTAACTGTAATTTCCATTTTTGGGTTTGAGTCCACCGTGTGTGCCAGTGTAAGCCACCCGAAAGGAACTCATATTTCTTGTAAAACATATACTAAAAAGTCGCACGCATGATGTAAAGGCGTAGCGCAACGTTGTACCCTTTGATAAGATTAATGGAAGAAGACGCGTAGAGCAAAAGATGATCCACCGCACTGTTTGTTTAGGCAAGGAGTCGGAAGCGAGTGATGTTGCAAAACTCTGTGTAACTGAGTCTGTTTCGTTGATTAAGTTTAATCATTAAGTGAAGTTAATGAGTATTAAGTAATTGGATTAACATGCTAAGTGAAAAAGTTACACGATAAACTTTCTAACGTGAAAGGGCGTTAACGAACGTACTCCGAGTAGTACTGGAAAATAATACGTTTAGCACCCAATTCAGTGAAGTTAGATGATCATAATCTGCAATTTGGGAAAATATAAATAGGGCCTCTGTTTACAGACCCCTGACCATCCCAAGAACCCACACGTGAATTAAACCTTAACAGTAAAAGGGTTTTAACCTTAAACAATACATACATACATACATACATACATACATACATACATACATACATACATACATACATACATACACATGTACATACATGCATGCATCCATACATACATGTATACATGCATACACACATACATACATTAGATAGATACATACATAAACACTTACATACATAAATACATTATATATATACATATATAAATATTTACATACGTAAGTACGTTATATGCATGCATACATTATATACATACATAAATACTTAGATACATAAATACATTGCATACCTATATATATAAATAGTTACATACACAAATACATTATATACATACATATACATATATACATGTTGAAATATTTTGGAAGTGATGTGTGGGAATGCAATTAGGACCACCAGAGCACTTTTTTCCCTCTATAGAAGGTCGTCCCCCCCCTCTTTCTTGTGTATATGATTATAACCGTAACGTGTTACTTATCTTTTATACATTCACTTGGTAATTCGTTTAGTATTGTGTTGGGCTCCAAGCTTCTTCTTCTTCCTTGTGCTATTTGTGTGCTTCCATAGACCTCAACAATTGGTATTAGTGCAGGTCACCACTTTATCTAGGTTGTCATTAACACCCCTCTAGTCACAGTCTTAGAATCGCATGAAAATTGATGAGCATACTCGGGGTAATAGGAGTTCAAAAAAGCCTCTGCATGCAATTTTTTCCTTTTGTGTCAAACATATATACACATTTCAGTTTGCTAGTACAAGTGCCTCAAAATCTACTATATGTTTAGTAGATCTCAACATGGTAGTTATATTCAACTTTTGAGATACAATCATTTCTCTACATTAGGGTACTTACTCAATGGCCATGGTTGAGGAGAAGTTGGATGGCACTAATTATCTGTTATGGGCATATATGATGCATCATGAATTGGTAGTAAGAGGATTGTGGAATATTGTGTAGGCTGTTGAAAATTTTCCTATTACAACTGTGAATAAAGTTATTGAAGGTGATGTAGATGGCGTTGAAGATGATGATCTTCAGATTGTTGTTCATGTTGTAGTTCCTACTGCACCTACAATAAAACAACTTTGTTGGAATGGTAGAGATGCTCAGGTGCATTCTTTGATAGCTTTGTCTTTCAAACATGCCATTATCCCTCACATTTGCTCTTGCAAGAACAAATGATGCTTGGAATACACTTACAACCTTATACCAGGTAAAATGAGGTTTGTGTTGCTTACCTCTAGAAAAAATTGGAGAGTGAGCACATTAATGAAGGAGATTCAATGGACAATTTTTTGACAAAGATCAAAGATTTTGAGTAGTTGATTTCTGCTAATGAATTCTTGCTAGATAGTTTGCTTGTGTATACTATTCTCAATAGTCTTCCAGATTTGTATCAAATTATGGCTTCTACTCTTCAATTGATGATGAAAGGCAATCCAAATGCCTTAACATTTGAAGAGTTAGTCTCTGTTTTGTTAGAGGAAAACTGTTTAGATAGAACAGGTCTACCTTGTGTCTTGCAAATCAAGTTTTCTTAGCTAGGCGAAAGGGGAAAGGTAAATGGAGCTCATCAACTAGTAAGAAGAAATCTACTAACGCCACACAAATGAAGAAGGGAGACAAAATAAAAAGAAAAAATATTTTGCAAATATAGTAATGAAAATGATCATGTCATAAAGAGTTATCCAAAACTGGCCGCAAAAGAGGCAAAGAAGAAAGAGGCTAGAACGGTTGTTGTAGAGGCCTCTACACCTAAAACATGGTCTTCTAATCTTGTTCGGAATGAATAATGGACATTTACTAATGCATGCAGCTATGACCCATCTTCTCATGATTAGTGTATGTCTGCAATATGTTCAGATGTTTGGTACTTTGATAGTGGGGCAACCAAACATATTACGATGCAGATTCAGATGTTTCGTACTTTGATAGTGGGGCAACCAAACATATTACAATGTAGCAGAGTTTCTTCAGTTCCCTTAAGCTTGTCCCTATAAGGAATACTATCACATGGGATAAAAACTCCTCTTATCTTGTAATGAGTGGTGGTATGATCATTCTCAGCATGATCATTCTGAGCTATGCATCCTATTTCGTAAGCTGAGGTAGTCTTCCTCACTTTCTAATTGACCGTCTTATGGTTAAGACTGCCTTATCCCACCATGTGTGCCAAATTTTATTGGAGGATTCTTTACTTGAAAGGGGCTTGAGTGTTTTTAGGAGAAAAGTAGAGAAGAAAAAGAAAGAAAAGTTTGCTAAAAGCCTCTGTGCCTTGATTAGAATAAAAGATTACAATACATTTGTCTAGAATCTAACAAAACATTCTTTGTATGTAACCCTTTAGGATAAAGTACACACTACCACAACAAAATACCACAATTTTTTGTGTAGTCAACCTCTATGTCATTCCTTCACCTTTTCTAGTATCTTACCCTTGTGCACTTCTTACAATCAAGCTTCCAATAAGGTTGAAGTCCTGATCACTTCTATTGTCAATCTACAACACTTCCTTAATGATACTATGTCACACTTTTGTTGCTCTTTGTGCACTCTCTTTGCATACGTTTTCTCTCTCTTTGCTCTCTCTCTCTCTCTCTGCATACAAGAGTGTCATATCTTCTCTTGCTTGCTTAGTTTATCTCCAAGGAAACTCCTTTGTTGTGTCTATTCTTCTTACATACACTGTTTCAATTCCCAATTGCTTGTTTATATTGCTGCTCCTCTTATTGTCCCAAGAAACTTCACATGTAAAGACCAACAATTCCCTATTTTTTCCTGTAGTGACTTTATGGAAAACAGAAATTTAAATGGGGGGGCCGCGTATAAGCTTTTGCATATCTTCTTCATTACCTATCTTTTCCTCTTTTGAACTTAGTCTCTAAAAAATGTGTGCACGAGGGAGAGTTCACCTGAACCTTCCAAAACATTTTAGAATCCCTAAAGACCCTTTACAAAGGCCCTTTTGTGAGCTCTAATTAATTTTACCTCCAAGAAAATTGTGAGCATACCACTTGTGCACTACGTTTGCACCCATGTCCTTGGCCATTTGTGCACCCTTGTGCACCACTTTCCCAAGTCACCGCTTTGACAGGCTCAACACGATGTAACCCACTTTTTCAGCAAATGAATATCTTCAAGCATCTAGTTCCAAACCTCGTGCCTCAAGGCATCATATTTCATAATGAAGATGCACTACTTTTGAGATGTGATTGGGGATATTGTCGATATAATTCACTATGGTCTTACAAAAAGCATTTATGAGTTGAACACACCGATGAAGATTGTACCACTATGGATTGTGGAATACTTGTGAGCTTTCTACAAACAAGAAAAGAAAATGCATGGGATACAAATGATCAAATGTCTAATTTAGAATATTATGCAATGATCAAAGATACCTTGAATATCTCTTTTTTGGTGGGTTGATATGTTTTTATTTGATGTTCAATGGTCTAAAGTGATCATCATCAAAGCTCCTAGTGTTCATACAAATAGATTCTTTGTTATAATCATTGTGAGAAGTTATTTCTTGAACAATGTAAAAAAATAGTTTTTGTGTAAAATAATGTTGATCAAATCTTTTGGTATGGCACACAAGTTAATCCAAGAAAGAAAAAAAATATCCGAAGAAGATGATATACAAAAAAATGTTCCTAATTTAGGTCCAATACCTCATCCCAATAGTGTGCATGATATGTATCACTCTAGCACAATCGCAAGCACCAACATGAGGAGATCTGCCTCATAATTTTCAATCTTTGGAGGCGTGAGGGTGGTATGACAACCATGAGCAAGTGAAGTGCACAAGTGAGTGAGTGAGTGAGAAGCACATGCAGAACAGCTAAGGATGCTTGGGATACACTTACCACATTGTACCAAGCTAGGAATGAGGCTCGTGTTGCTTACCTCCGAAAACAGTTGGAGAGTGAGCACATGAATGAAGAAGATTCTATGGACAGTTTTCTAACAAAGATCAAAGACTTGAAGGAACAATTGATTTTTGATGATTAGGTTATACCAGATAGCTCACTTGTGCAGACTGTTCTGAATGGTCTTCCTAATTCATATCAGAGTTTTGCTTCTACTCTTCAATTGATGATGAAAGGCAATCCAAATGCCTTGTATTTTGAGGAGTTAGTCTTTGTTTTGTTGCAGTAAGATGAGTCCAGGCAGAACAGGTCCATTATGCGTGTTGCAGATCAAGCTTTCCTGGCTAGTTAGAAGGGCAAAGGAAAATGGAGCTCTTCAATTAGTAAGCAGAACTCTGCTAATTCTGCAGAATCGAAGAGGGAAGACAAAGATGAAAAGAAATCAGAAAAGCAGAAATTGTTTTGCAAGTACTGTAAAGGAAATGATCATATCAGAACGAACTATCCAAAATTGGCTGCTAAAGAGGCAAAGAAGAAAGAGGCTGGAGTGGTTGTTGCAGTGGCCTCTACACCAAGAGTTTTCTAATCTTGTGCAGGAGGAAGAATGGGCATTTACTACTGTTTGCAATTTTGACCCATCTTCTCATGTGCAGCGCATGTCTGTAGTAGACTCAGATGTTTGGTACTTTGACAGTGGGGAAACCAAACATATTACCTTGGAGTGCATCTTCTTCTCTTCACTCGAGCCTGCCCCTACAGGGAATACTGTTACATGTGCCAACAACTCCTCTTATCCTGTTATGGGAGTTGGTAAGCTCATTTTGACTACTGCTGATGGTAGTTCTTTCACTTTATCAGATGCTTTGTTTGTGCTAGGGATCAAGAAAAATTTGTTATCAGTTTTTGCATTAGCCAAGATTGGCTTGGTTATGAAATTTGTTGATGACAAATGTACAGTTCATGATCTATCAAATGGCCACGTGATTTTTGCTTGTGGCATTTTATGTCGTGGGTTGTATAAGCTCATAGACTAAGAAAGATCTATAAATGATTCAACATGTGCAGTACATGATTCTCAGGCTATGGTAGATGCAAAGCTTTGGCATGCACGCTTTGATCATCTGAATTTTGCTAGTTTGCTATGCCTACAAAAATCTGAAATGGTGTCCTCTTTGCCCAAACTTGAGGAACCCGGTAAACATGTATGTGAAGGCTATATTTCGGGCAAAATGCAGCATTCCTCATTTCCAAAAGATGGTTCAGTTTGGGCTACTCAGAAATTGCAACTTGCACATAGTGATGTTTTTGGTCCTATGTAGACACCTTCTTTTGGAAATTATCTTTACTTCGTGAACTTCATCGATGATTTTTCCAGGCATGCATGGGTATATCCATTGAAGTCAAAGTCTGAAGTGTTCATGTGCTTCAAAAAATTTTTGGTTTTGGCTAAAAATCTATTAGCATGTAAATTGGGAACCCTCCGTTCTGATCGAGGGGGGGAATATATGTCTTCTGATTTTAATGCATTTCTGATTGAATGTGGGATAAAACACCACTATATAGTGTCGTATACACCTCAACAGAATGGATTTGTTGAATGAAAGAATAGGTCACTCATGGAGATGGCAAGGTGTATGGTCAAGAGTCACGCTTTACCACATAGTTTTTGGCTTGAGGTTGTCATGTGTACAACATATGTACTTAACAGATGTCCCACTAAAACACTACAGTCTATCACTCCATATGAGGCTTGGCATTATCGCAAGCCATCTGTTGCTCATCTACGTGTTTTTGGTTGTTTGGCATATGCATTAGTGCTTGAATAACATCGCAAAAAATTGGATGATAAAGCAGTAAAATGTAATTTTGTTGGTTACAGTTCTGAAAGTAAAGGGTATCATCTCTATCATCCATAGGCTAAATGCATTCTGGTTAGCGGTGATGTTGTTTTTGTGGAAGATGATATTCAGCCATGGCTTTCATGTACTAAGGAGACATCTCTTAGCTCCAAAGACATGTATGATACTTTGCTGCCTCTTTTTATAGGTGAATAGTCTAGTGCTGGTCCTAATGAGGCAACTTCTTAGCCTTTGCCGGTTTCATGTGATGATGTAGATCATTCCATTTCTAATGTAGATTTACATGATGCACTTGTTGATGAGAGAGCTGATATTGAGTAGGCAAAAACTATGCCAAAATGGCTGGTGCAAACTTTGCGTGACAACAAATTAGATGCACCTCTGTCATACCATACTCATTCAGGCTCTCATAGTCCCTCTTTTGCATCAGATTGCTATGTTATGGTTGCATCTAGTCTCTATGATGAGAATGAGCCTGTTTCATTTGATGAAGCACAAAAATCAAAAAATTGGATGGCTGCTATGCAATCTGAATATGATTCTATACGTGCTAATGATGTACTTCTGATCATTGTGGTTTATGTTGATGACATGCTGCTCACTGGTCCTCATGAGAGGCATATTGTTGATTTTAAGGCTGATTTACATGCCTCATTTGAGATGTCTAATTTGGGGCATTTGCATCACTATTTGGGCATTCAATTTATGCACCTTGATGGTGGAATGGCTTTGTGTCAAATGAAATATATTGACACATTATTGCACAATTTGAGCCTTGAAGACTGTAAGCCTATTTCCACTCCTATGGAGACACATTTACGATTGAGTCTTCAAGATGTTGGAGATGCATTTGATGTTGTTCTCTATCAGCAGGATGTTGGATGCTTGATTTACTTATGCATTATTCGGTCAGATATTCAGTTTGCTATCTCACAGATGAGCAGGTTTATGCATTGCCTAGGTGTCAAGCATTGGCAGGCGGTTAAGCGCATCTTTCATTACTTGAGTGGTACTCAGCTACTTGGGTTGTTTTATCCTAAGGGGGGATCACTACCGCCAGATTTGCATGCTTTTTCTGACTCTGATTGGGCTGGTTGCTATGATACTCATGTGTACAATAGTGGCTCTTGCTTCATGCTTGGTAGCTCATGTATATCTTGGTTGAGCAAGAAGCAGACTACTGTGGCCACTTCTAGTTGTGAGGCTGAGTATAGGGCAGCTTTCATAGCTATTGTTGAGTGTGTGTGGCTCAGACGCCTTATGGCTGATTTGGGTGTTGGTAAGTCTTCTTCCACCACCATCTTAACTGACAGTCAGAGCGCATTGGTAGTTGCAAAGAACCATGTGTTCCATGCTCACACTAAGCATATTGAGGTGCATTATCATTATGTCAGGGAGAGGTTCTCTGCTAGAGAGATCAGCTTGGCATATGTGCCCATACAGGAGAACATTGCAGACCTCTTCACAAAGGCTCTACCTAGGGAGAAGTTTGAAGCTTTCCACAAAGCTTTGGACTTACTTCCTTTTGTGGATTGATTTCCACATAGCTCGTCACTTCCTTATACATGAGTGCTAGCTCCTTGTTCACCGCATCACTCCGAGGGGGGATTTGTTGATATATTTAGGTAGTGATGTGTGTGAACACAGTAGGATTGCGGGGGTACTTTTTTCCCTCTTTAGGAGGTTTTTTCCCCCGGCTTGTATATACGCCTATTGCCCTAACGCGGTACTTATCTTTGTACATTCTAGTGGTAATACATTTAGTATTGTGTGTTGTGCTCCAAGCTTCTTCTTCTTTTTCCTTATGTTATTTGCGTGCTTCCGCAGACGTCTAACTCCAACAAGGTATCCTAGGTGTGTGCATGAATTGAGATAGCACACCAATTATATTTGCTAATTCAGTCCTTGTGATAATGGCATAATTCAAAGAGCCCACTATAGACCTGCATAAGATTGTATCCTAAACTTCATTACCTTCCATTGAAGTCAATTTTATATTGGCTTCCATTGGATTGCTCAATGAGTTGCAATTCTAAGTCCATACTTCTTCAACACAATTTCCTTCGCATGAGCTAAATACGATTATCTTTGTATATGACTTCAATACCTAGAAAATAGCATACATCTCTAAGGTCTGATATCTTCAACTCCTTCCCAATTCTCACCTTGATGTTCTTGATTCATTCTTCATGATCACCTGTAATAATCAAATTATCTACATACACACATAAGTAGAGAGATGTTCCATCTTCTCTTTTATAATGGATCAACTTTGCTTTGTTTGTATCCAAAACTGATCAAGTAGTATACAAGCCTTTGATTCCATTCTCTTGGGGCTTGCTTGAGACCATCGTAGTGCCTTCTTTAAACTACAAACATGATTTCGTTTGGTTTCCTTCAAACCCTAATGGTTGTTCCATGTGTACCACCTCCTCGAGCTCTTCATTTACGAATGCATTCGTTACATCTAGTTCATACATCTTCCAATGCTTGCAAGCTGCAATTGCAATGATTGTTTTGATGGTAGTCATCTTTGCCACAGGGTTGATGGTCTCTTCATAGTCCACTTCATATGTCTCAGCAAACTCTTTATCTAAAAGCCATTCCTTATACCTGGAAATTCTACCAATTGAATGCTTTTTTACCTTTTCTACTTTATTCCCTTGGTCCACTAAAAACCATGCTTTTTGGTTCTTCATTTTCCCTTGAAGTCCTTCTTTCTTCATCTTGATTTTCGTGCATAGATACATTTCAAGAATACCAAGGTAAAATCTCATCAAATCTAACATCCCTTAATACCTTTAGCCCTTTGGTATGGGGTTTTAGCATCTATACACTTTTTTTATCTCAAAGTATTGATATAGTATCTCTTGTGCCAAAATCCATTTTTGTTACCTTTCTGCTTCCATATGTAAAGTAGTTTGTGTGATTGAAGTGTGGCTTTAGATTAAATGTGAATAGCCTTTTGTCCTTTTTGCCATTGGCCACCAATCTGTATCCTTCTTTAGGCTCTTTCACAAAGCATTCCTTCTTATTGAATTTGACCTTCCATCCACTCTCAACCATGTGATCCATAGAAACGAAATTCTGGTACTTTCATATTTGACAAGAAGTCCTTGTTGAAAATTATGTGATTGATGCATACACTATCAAAGTACCATATGCTCGACCCTTGTGTTTTGTAATCACTCTTCTACATCATGGCTAACATGGTTTCATTCTCATTTGAAGTAGAGGCATAGTTACCTTGCCCTTTGTATGATGAGTTTCTTTTGATGCCTCTAATAGAAATTCCTTGCATCATAGCCATGCTTTCCACATATGCAACATCCATCTGAGTTTTTGTCTCGAGTATGATTACACCTTCCTCCTCTTCCTTCACACTTATGTCTTCCTCTTGATGAAGAGAACTTGCTCCATTGATCCTTATTAGAGTATCCATTTGATCTCTTCCTTCGCTTCCTCTAACTCTACCTTGATTTCTTCCTCTACCACTTCCTTTACCTACATAAAATGCTTGGTCCTCATTGCTCTTTTCCTTTGAGCATCCAATGTTCATCTCTTCACCATTAAGGCTACTAACATTGAAAATCAGGAAGCTTATCTCATACGTATACAAAAGTCGTGAAATCCCTCCACTTCTCATCATCCTTAGGTCCATTCAATGCACATGCAACTAGGTCATAATACATGTGATAGCCTATGAATCCCAATGCACCACTTAATTCCTTGATCTTCACTACAACATATGAGGGGCATACTGATGCTGCCTATACCGACGGTCATATCCAGGAAAGCTTGATCTGCAACATGCATAATGGACATGTTCTACCTAGACTGATTTTCCTATAGAAGAACAGAAACTAACTCTTCAAATGATAGGACATTTGGATTTCTTTTCATCATCAAACGAAGAGTAGAAGCAAAACTCATATGAATCAGGAAAACCATTCAGAATCGTCTCCACAAGTGAGCTATTTTTTATAACTTCATCAATAGAAATCAACTGTTTCTTCAAATCCTTGATCTTCGTGAGAAAATTGTCCATAGAATCACCTTCATTCATATGCTCACTCTCCAAGTATTTTCGGAGGTAAGCAATACGAGCCTCATTCCTAGCCTGGTACAATGTGGTAAGTCTATCCCAAGCATCCCTAGCTGTTCTACAAGAGTGAATGTGAGGAATAATGGCACGTTTGACAGACAAGGTTATCAATGCATGTGCCTGAGCATCTATGCCATCCCAATGAGTTTGCTTTGCAGTAGGTCCAATGGAAACTATAGAACAAATAGGAATCTAAAGAATATCGGCATCTTCAACTCCATGTGCATTAGCTTCAATACCTATATTTGTAGGTGTAATAGGACGTTTTTCAACACCCTGCACAATGTTCCATAGTCCTTTTGCAAGCAATACATGTCGCATCATATAAGCCCACAATGGGTAATTGGTACCGTCCAGCTTATCCTCAACATCCAACATATGGAATACATCATTGTTTTCAGCCATGGCCGTTAACTAAAATACCTTGATGCAGTAAAATGACTATATCTAAAAAATTTGAACATAACTACCCTGACGAGTTGTACTAGAACTATAGCAGACTTTGAGACACTTATGCTAGCAAACCAAAACCTATATATATATATATATATATATATATATATATATATATATATATATATATATATATATATATATATATATATATATATATATATATATATATATATATATATATATATATATATATGGCACAAAAAGATGAAATAGCCTACACGAGCACTGCAATAGTGCATTCGGAGGTCGAAACAAGCTCAGATTGTGACTTCACCACTACATAGCAAAGCTCTTTTGATCTCCTAATCACCTTGAGTATGCTCACCAAATTTCGTGCGAATCTAAGACTGTGACCAGAGGGGTGTTGATGATGCCCTAGATGAAGCGACGACCTGCTCTTATACCAATTCTTGGAGTTAGATGTCTGTGGAATCACGCGAACAACACAATGAAGAAGAAGAAGCTTGGAGCACAACACACAATACTGAATGTATTACCACTAGAATGTACAAAGATAAGTAACCCATTACCGCTATAGGTGTATATACAATCCAGGGGAAAAAAACTTCCTAAAGCAGGAAAAAAGTGCCCCCCCCAGTCCTAGTGTGTTCACACACATCACTACCTAAATATATCAACAATTATAACTGGTTTCAACTGGTTTAGACTGGCCAAAGCCATTACATGTCTAGCCCAGAGATTGAACTCTGGACCGATGCCTCAAGAGGCCAAAGACTCAACCATTATAACAATGGGATGTGTAAAACTACATAAAACCTAACTGAACATCAAATTTATAGCCATAATCATACATAAAATTAAACTAAACTTGAATACTATAACTAAAAGACAACACCTCACATATAAAATGATAAATACTTCATTGGATCCATGTGATGCCGAAATAGAGGTATATCCATAACTAGAACATCACACAGTATATGAAATGAGAAACATGGTACATTGCATCCCAAGATGCCAAAAGGGATTTCTATCAAACTAAAAATACTAGATGGAAATGATACATGCGGGAATACTCTCTACATTAGAAAATAAAATTCTATGATTGAGTTAAATGTAAATAAAAAATATATGAGACAAAAACAAAATAGATATAATATCAATGTGCTCTTCTATTTAAACCATCTCATTGGAACCTCTCTCCCACACTCTCCAAATCGAAAAGCACCTTAGGAAGACCCTATGCATATCCATCATCTCCTCTACATGTGTTAGATGATGTCCAATAGTTAAAAACAGCATCCAATAAATGACACAAGTAAGAAAGAAAATCATGCTTATATATCTAATAAAAACACTCAAAAGATACCTACAAATTCATGGCAAAATGTATCCATTCTTGTGCATCCTAAATGCGACATCCCACCAAACATGTAGCTATCGGTCATCATAGATAGCACAAAGGTAACACCAACTTGGAGGGGTGTGCTAAAGAACACTTGAAGCAAGGAAAAACATGCGTGAAGTGGGTGATGCAGAGTTGAGAGAAGAAGGTGGCATTTCCGATGGAGGTTGGTGTTTTTTTTTTTAATGGAGGTTCGGCCGAGGCCTACTCCCCCGGACTTTAACTTTGAAATTGCAATTGTACAAGGAAGGGCATAGTACCCATGGGACCCCCTTTATCCCACAAAAACAGGGGTTTACAAGACTGGGTTAAACGGCGGTCATAACTACCGCGGGGATGGTCAAACGGTGGCCAACAGCCACATACAACAGTTTCCAGAATTCAAATGTCCCTACATGTTGCTGCCAGGGGTTGAATCCTCGCCCCCGCCTCAAGAGGCAGGAGGCCCAACCACCATACCAGCGAACCAGGACAATGGAGGTTGGTGTTGTAGCTCGCAACAACACTTAGATTCACTCTAAAGCATGCTGACTGTGCAAAAAGAATCTTCCGACAACGAAGGCAACATCTAACGGAGGAGTTTGGACAACAACTTTAGTCTCTCGTGCTCTCGTAGTGTTGGATGACGCTGACGACGGAGTCCTCTGAGGCCCTTTTGGTGGCACCGTTTTTGGTGTCACCTAAAAAAATGAAAGAATGAACACAAATGGCAGATTCGCTCTATGACCATGCAAATAGAACGAAGCATTCTCAGCGGTCAATTTGCAATGATCATTTGAAGCAAGCAAGTCATTTTAGAGTGGGCAACAATGGGCATCCATTGCGTGCTAGTAGTTGAAATCGTGATCATTTGAAGCAAGCACGTCTTTGTTGTTGGCTTTTCTCACTCCGTGTTAATCGTGAGAAAGCACGTTAAGTCAACGCTCATTAAGTAAAGTGTGAAACTTCAAGTGGTTCTTCAGGCGAGTTGGTGGTCGATCTAATATTTTCTCTCTGTCATGCAAGTCGGGGTCCTTGTCATGGCTCTGGCGGCCCTCTCCCTTGTGAGAAGTAACCTGGCCCCGCCCCCGGGGGAGATCGATAACATGGCCCCTATTTTGGAGGGGGGGTCTTGTGTCGCTCTTGGGGCCTCCAAGGGTGTTGAGCCTCCCTTGGTCTCCCTTGTGTACATCCGCAATTCTGTCAACACAAGAAGAGTTCAAGCAAGTTTTTCTCATCGGACAAGTGTTTGGCCCTAGGCCCCCGCTTGATACCATGCGCTAGTGGCTTCGTAACGAGTGGTTCCCTTGAGGGTTGATTGTTTGTAAGTGCCAGTTCTTACCAACTAGTCATATGTTGCTAGTTTTTGAGAATGAAGATATAGCGTTTCAAGCCCTCATTGTCGGAACTTGGCAACTTGGGCGGGCCACCCTATGCCTGTTCAACTGGTCCCCTAATTTTATTCCTGACAAATCAAAATCTCTTCGGTACCCTCTCTGGGTCGATCTCACTAACTTGCCATATTTCTTGTACAACTTCGTGTGGGACATTGTCTCTCCTATCAGCAAGCCGTTCGCGTCAAGGGAGGATATGGGTGGTCTCATTTATGAAGGTGCAAGACATTCGTTCAACGCTCGGTGGCACCCCCAAATCTGTGTTGAGGCTGACCTCAATGCACTGCTTCCATCAAAGATCAAAGTGGACTTGGGCAAAGGGGATGTCTGAGAACAAGACATTAATTACAAAACCCTACGTAACGCGTGCTTTCGTTGTGGCCAACAAGGTCACATGATTAAAGATTGTCCATTGAGATAAGAAAGCAAGCAAAAACAAGAAGCCTCGAGAAATGCTCAAGACAACAAAGGGACATTGAATCACCTTACGAATGAAGAGGAAGTTAAGAGCCCCCATAACCCAGAGGCGGATGCAGACGGGTTCATAGAAGTAAGAAGAAGAAGCAAAAGAAACCCTAGGGTGACATCTGAGCGAAACCATATGCTAGATACCCCCTCAAACAACCTATATTGCAATCTGGAAAAGGAGATCAATGAGCTTGATTACCCAGGTAGGAACCTCTTGGAGGTGGACACCATCGACAAAGCCCTAGAGATCCCTGAAAATAAAGAAATCTACTAGGAGGGCTACACTACAAGCAAAGAAGACGGTAGCAAGGAGTAAATCGGCCACTGTATAGTTGACAAAACCAAAAATCTCGAAAAGTTTTGCCACAGTATCCTTTGCAAAATGAGTGTATCACCAGTGTCAAAATATCATAAAACTGCAAGTACTGACATGTTTGCCTGCATAGTGAATCACTGACTCCACTGCATATAATCAGTTACCCAATAGAAGCCAACTAGGCTTATCGAGCACCTATGAACAACTATCATACATCTCCTATGGCGATGCTGGGTAAGTCTTCCACCTGCATCACCAAAGAGACCCCGACATCTGGGTGTCTCCCAGTTAAGAAAACCTCACCACAATCCTTTTTATCAAACGTAAAAGGTTTTATGCAAAGAATGTAACTGCTATATCAATGACCACATGGATGTACATAAGCAGTATCCACAGAAGCGTACATGATGTGTATGTGCTCAATATATGCAGTAAAATGACACTAAAAGGCTGAATGCTTAGCCCAAAAACTAGCCAATAACTCCGGCAAGTGTTTGTCAACTCTGATGTTTTTGGCTCAAAAAAACCTGCATAAATTTGCAGCGGTTGCTCCCACCAAAAATGAAAACCTTTCTAGAAACCTGTAGTTTTGCAAGTGTGGCTGAAAAACATAGCCCCAAAGGTTGATGTTTATTGTCCGAGAAGTACAAAGAATACTCTTCTTGATGTTCGGAGACCTGTGTGAAGAGAACTATGTGCAAAAGTACTCCAAAATGGCTCCAAAAGACACCCAAAAATGCTTCAAAAATAGGATTTGAAAGCAAAGAATGAAGCTTTGAGGGACCAAAACATGTTCAAGGTAATGTCAACCTTAGTCTTTCCCCTTCTTCAGACACCACAAGAGTGTAGCATAGTGGCAAGAGATTTTCACGGTTAAGCGAGCTCTGGGGGGAACAGTACTAGGATGGGTGACCTCACAGGAAGTACCGGGAACCTCTATCTTCCTTGATCGTTGAGGTCCTCCCTCGCGTGCAGCCAACGATGACTTTGGTGACTCGGATGACAAGGTATGCCAAGGTCTATGCCTTGGCCACTGCCTTAGTCGTAAGCCTTGGGGGGGTGCTCTCTTTGCTCGCACAAAAGTAACAAAGCTTTTGCATCGAAATGCTCTGATACCAGTGAGTATTTCAATGACGATGCACCACAGTGCGCTCTCCTTCTTGAGAGCTCCACGATAATATGCTCAGAGTACAAAATTGAGCTCTTGAGGCCGCACACAGTACTTCACAAAGATGCTGCAGAATACACAGAAAACACACTACACAGGGAGCATGAAGATAGACTTCTTAGGTATCACAAATGCGGTCGAACATACAGTCTCTGCCTGACCAGGCCACTATATGTTTTATTAAAGAACATATACAAAGAAGTGTCCAGTGGCCATTTGGCCTTTCACATGGACACTAACAGTAACAGTAATATCAACGGCCTCCAATTGCCTCATGACCACGACCAGATCACCTTGAGACTCTTTGTCGATGATATGAACGCATTTTTCCACAACTATAGTGTCAGCCTGGAGACATTTTGGAGGTGCATGGATACTTTCTGTGTTACCCCTGGATCCAAAATCAACCACTTTAAGACCACTTTCAAAGATATTGTGGGAATCCAACCTCACCTTCTCACTGATCATGGCCACCATCTCATTCCGTAGGGCCAAATTTTCCAGCTTCTTGGGATTTCCTTGGGGTTTGGTATCTCGATGGAGCAGCGGTGGAACTAGGTGCTGGCAAGACTCAAAACAAGCTAAACTATTGGAGAAGAATGCAAATCAATCTCATTGGTCATGCAATGGTTATCAACACGTTCCTCATTTCATCGACCATCTACTTCCTTTCTTGTTGTAGACCGAAAGAGCATGATCTGGCAACCACAATAGGAGGGGGGTGCCTAAAATCAAGTGGTCCATCTGCACCAGCCAAAAAGATAGTGGGGGCCTTGGCATTTTGTACATTGGATGCATGGCTAATAAACTGGCGGCAAAATGGTTGATTAAGGCGTGATGCAACGGGGAGGCCTCATGGGCCAAGTTGATCTTCAGAAACAAGAATGATTTGGCTCTCATGGGATTTTCGAATTGGAAGAATCTTGACATTCTGACCCTTCTATTTTCCCCAATCCCAGTCTTCTCGAAAGGCTCGAATTTTGTGTGCTCCCTATGGAAGAGTTGGAATAAAGTCAAAAGCTTCACAAGAATAAGCAAAGATTGGAAGTGGGTGAGTGGTATCAGACAATACGACTCTATCTGGTTCTCGATCCATGGCATCCGGATTGTGGAATCTTCGAACATTCGGAATTCCAAGAGGCAATGGATGAAAGGCTTCAAAAAATGGAAACATCTCTGAAAGCAAGACACCAATTAGTGGATAAACTTTGAGGATATTGACCCTAGCGTCAACATTTCCTATGAAGAATGGAACACTTTGCAAAGCAGACATCTTGCCTGGGACCTCTCTAAAGTTCGCCTTCTCATGGGGCATGACACGCTGAGCTCACTTGATCTCAGATGGCACAATGGTAATTGCCTATCAAAAATCCCGAACATCAAAGAAACCATTGATTATCTGGTTAACCTCAACAGAAAGTGGTGCCTATCGTGGACGCGGCTTCGGTGGGACATGAAGTTCATGGCTATCTGGCACCCCCTCATAGAAATCAAAAAGTATGTCCTCTTATGGAAAATTCTTCATCGTGGAATCTAGAACAACCTTAAGGCTAGAAAAATTTGTGGGTTACCTCTCTAGTGCAAACGCTACTACCGGTCCATCGAAGATGTTTCTCTAATCTTCTTTACTTGTCTCAACTCCAACAGGCTCTAGCAAATTGTTGGAAAGAAAATAAGACTCCAGAAACATATTAATTGGAAGCAGGCTCTGCTGGGAGAAGCGATTGGCTACTCTACGAATCTCTGGAACGCCATCAGAGGCGAGGTCCTATGGAAGATCTGGCGAGAAAGATGTGCTTTTCACTTTGGTGACTCCCCCAAAGAGTGGTCGACTGAGAAATTGTTGTTCCTTCTTGGCAAAAGGATCGTTAACTGTAAGAAATCCCCCCCCCCCTTCAGGCATCATCAAGTCCTCCTTTTGATCAACAACAAGCTTAAACCCATGTGGGCCCCACATGAGGGTGATTAACCTTCTTTGTAGTGCCATCTAAACTATGTAAAAGCTACCCCTATTGTATGGGATTCGGGGGATCCCGTGGGCACTAATCCCCTCTCTTGTACTTTTCTTTTAATTAATTCAAGTCCGAGAGAGTAGGCTAAGGCCAAACTTCCTTTTATTAAAAAAAAAAACATGTAGCTATCACCTCCCTCTATTGCCAAAAATGCTTAGGATCCTCAATTTCCTCTTGTATCTACTCCCCCTCCCACTCAATAATATATGAGGGCTTCTGAATCCCTTTGAGATAAGCTTTCCAGTACGAATCATGCCTATGTTTGAGAGTTTTAATCAAAATACCTTTGGTCCATTTATGAGAACTGGGGTGGACAAGGGTGTTGGCTTATAATCTTGGTAGATCAACTCTATAACAAAGTTCACATTATCTTTATATTAATGCTTCCAATCAAAGAATATGTTATTGATGTGTTGCACTTCTTTGAGTGATTGTATATGTTGCAACATAATAGTGTCAACTCCATCCATATGTACAAATCCATCTTGATCACATGTATATATTTTGGAGTCGTTATGCTCATATGAACCTCAAGGTGTACTGGGCATGGTCAGAGTGGTTGATTCTAATGATCGACATGACTGTGGTGGTGAAGATCCATCATAACCACCATAACATCCATTGCTACCTGATGAACACCATCTTTGTGATGGAAATGATTATTTGGATGGTGTTGGTGATCCTTTAGATAATCCAACATATATATGATGGTGTCACTAACTAGACACTCTAGAACTAGGCCCATGGTGATACAATGGAGATGTGATCCGCATGTGTGGTCTACCTATAGGTGGAACGATAGGAGGACGTGATGAAAGAAGGGTGTGAGAAGGAGTCAAATAGGGGGATGACATGTACAGTGTAAGGCCAACTACATCTATGCAAGGGTCGTGCAAGACAATATGTCCTAGAACTCTGCATTATTTGCCATGTGAAAAAAAAACACACATCACTATGATTCAAAAGAAAGTAAATTAAATTTAGTAAAAAAATAAATTAAATAATAAAGCTCTATTTGTGTTGTGTTTGTCCTTCATGTTGGTGCTTCCGTGTGGCTGTTGCTTTTTCTTTTTGTTTTGTTTGTTTTTATTTTTGTTTGTTTTTGCTTTTATTTTTGTTTTTTTGTTTTTGTTAGGGTGATTTAAATTGTTAGTTTTCTGCTATGGTTTTGCACTTGTGCTTTTGTACGTTCTTGGCCTTTTGATTATATTAGATCCCTTCTTTCTCACGTTTGGTAGGTTTCTTCATGTCGTTTAATTGCTTCATGTTGTTGAATACCTTTCTTTTGGCTCCTTGTCTTTTGCAGTTTTTTTGTTTAATCAACAAGGAAAAAAAAGGCAAAGAGTATTTATAAAAAGAAAAAATTGATTGAGATTTATCTTGTGGCTGATCAGTAGTAAGATAAATGGGGGCTTGAGTTGTTTTTGGGTTTTTTTTTGGTTGCTCTTCATTTCTCTTTCTCTCTCCCCTCTCTCTGTTTCTCTCTCAATCTTGGAGAAGGGCAAAGGTAAATGGAGCTCTTCTACAAGTAAGCAAAAACCTGCTAATTTTGCACAACCAAAGAAGGATGCAAGAGACAAGAAGAAAACAGAAAAGCAAAAATTGTTTTGCAAATACTATAAACCAAATGACCATGTCATAAAAGAGTTTTCCAAAACTGGCTGCTAAAGAGGCAAAGAAAAAAGAGGCTAGAATGGTTGTTGCAGAGGCCTCTACACCAAAAAGAGAGTCTGCTAATGTACAACAAAATGAAGAATGGGTGTTTACTAATGTTTGTAGTTTTGAACCATCTTCTTCTAAACAGTGTATGTATGCAGTAGAATTAGATGTTTGGTACTTTGATAGTGGGGCAACCAAACATATTACCTCGCAGCGTAGTTTCTTCACTTCACTTGAGCTTGCCCCCACATGGAATACTATCACATGTCCCAACAACTCATCTTATCCTATCATGGGAGTTGGTAAGATCGTTCAGACTACTGTTGATGGTAGTTCTTTTACATTGTCGGATGCTTTAATTGTGCCAGGGATCAAGAAGAATATGTTATTATTTTCAGCTTTAGCGGCAAGATTGGCTTGGTTGTGAAATTTGTTGATGACAGGTGTACAGTTCATGATCTGTCAAATGGAAACATGATTATTGCTTCTAGCATTTTATGTCTTGGGCTATATAAGCTCATAGACTATGAAAGATCTGTGAATGATTTGGCATGTGCAGTACATGTTTCTCAGGCTATGTCAAATGCAAAGCTTTGGCATGCATGCTTTGGTCATATGAATTTTGCTAGTTTGCTACACCTACAGAAATCTGAAATGGTGTCCTCTCTGTCCAAACTTGAGGCACCTGGTAAACATGTATATGAAGGCTATATTTTGGGCAAAACGCAGTGTTCCCAAAAGATGGTTGAGTTCGAGCTACTCAAAAATTGTAGCTTGTTCACAGGGATGTCTGTGATCCTATGTAGACACCATCTTTTGGGAACTATCTTTACTTTGTGACTTTCATCGATGATTTTTCCAGGCATGCATGGGTATATCCATTGAAAGAAAATTCCGAAGTGTTTACATGCTTCAAACAGTTTTTGGTTTTGGATGAAAATCTGTCAACATGTAAAATGGGCACCCTTCGTTTTGATGGAGGGGGGGAATATATGCTTTCTAACTTTAATGCATTTTTGGTTGAACATGGGACAAAACGTCAGTCTATAGTGTCATATACACCTCAATAGAATTGAGTTGTTGAATGGAAGAACAAGTCATTCATGGAGATGTCGAGGTGTATGGTCAAGAGTCAAGCTTTATATTGTGGGAGAACTGCATACTCTCCACACACAACTAATAAGTCTAAGAAGCTAACTAGCAAGACTCACACTAGGAAAGAGAGATGTGTTTCCACCCAACCAACCCCTCCAATATATAGCTCCAAGACCAAGGGGGTAAGTTCCTCTCAAGGGGATATGTGTACCTTCCATCACATGGGTCCCTAAGGTGGTCACATGGTTTCCAAGCTTAGGAAATCACATGGCTTCTATAAGAAGACTCTCCAAGCTCTCATGTACAAACCAAGTGGCTAGGAGAAGCTTCCAATCAAGCCTAAGGTACCCAACCTTAGAGAATTAGGCCTAAGGTTCAAGACCCATCTAAAAGGGGTAAATTGCATCACATGTGCATGAACCTAGAAAAATAGATATATGATTCTCAAGGTTTCTTTATCATATTCATCTCTCAAGTCAAAAGCTAGCTTGTTCTAAAAGGAAGATGAATCTTTCATAATCCCTACCCAAATCACTTCCTCTTAGATGTATACATAATCTATGCTTTTTAATGAAATGGGTGGATTTTCTTTCTTGCAAATTGCCTTCAAATAGAGGGGAAGTTTGTTTTATAATCCTTGTCCAACCAATAGAATGGTATAGGTGGATTATCTGGTTTTAAGAGGATATAACATCCTCTTTACGTTGGAGAGGATTTAGTAAAAGTGGGTTCAATATTCTTTCAAAATTTTATGTACTTTTGAGAATCCACTTTAAAAAGACGAGAATCCATAGGGATCAATCTAACTTATTGAAGACTCTAGTTGGTTGAAATCTATTTTACTTGTTCTTCCAAAAGGATTTAAAATCTTTATAGCTACATCCCTAGATGGGAACTCATAGTGTGAAAGATTGTGTTATCTTTAAGGTCACAAGTAGAAATAGCTTATTCCAATCATTTCTTCAATGCTTAATCCTCATGGATCTTTAGTTGGATCTCAAACCATAAAGGTCTTCTTGATCCTTCTAGAATTCTCTCCCTTTATATTCTAGATCTATTTTAATATGTCCTATGTTGACATCATAACTAGATCTTTCTTATTCTTCAGTTGACTTGAATTATCAAGTATCCAAGAGATGATCTTTCTGAGCTTTCTTTCAAGCTTGGCCTAAGATCATTTTTTACGTTCTTTGAATTTCAAGTCATACTTTGGGATGAAACTTTTAGATCTTTATCCTTTGGAGTTTACCTTCAAACTCAAAGAAGTTGATCCTCTCTTTGTTTCTAATTCGCAGTAAACTTTATTGAGAAATAGAACCTTTAGTATTCTATTGGAAGAATTCTTCCCTTTGAGAGGATAATTTAAGAAGATGTCTATTCCTAGGCATTATCTTCATGACGTATTCCATTGGATCATGAGTCCCTTTTTCTTCTGGCCATCAAGAAAAAGTACTCAATGGGAATCAGTACCCACTGCCCCATACCAGTGGGTTCTTCATCCAATCCACATAACTATGCCTCTATGCTTTCTCACCTTCTTTGTCCTTTTTAATGCCCTTCATCTGCTACCAGCTATGGTTCCAAATTATGAGAGCAAGGACTCAGATGCTTAGGTACACCACTACTAATCTTACTTAAATATTTGGTTAATCATTTAATGTGGTGTGACTCATCTTATCAAACTTTAAAGTTTGACTTGATCTTTACCCTACTTAGGGCTTTTGGCTTTTCTTTTCTTCTTTATCCAAAATAAGAGATAAGACTTGTTCTTTCTCCATTAGAACCCTTCATGTTCAATGATTTACCCATGGGTTTTACTTGGGGATCTTGCTATTATGCTTCATACCAGAAGCCATTTCCCTTAGGTCTTTATTATTGGAATCCATAACGTATGTTATGTTATCCCCGTGAAGCATCAAGATACTATAAGGATTATGCTTTATAGCTCATCCAACTTCTTTTCCTAGCCCACTTAGGATTTGTACAATCCTTATGGTGTATGAAAGTGTTCTCTTGCATTGAGGTTCTTTGAGAACTCCCAAACCTTGAGAACTTCATATAGGTTGGAAATAATGAAAGAACTATGAAGCTTTTGTATAAGAGGAAGTACTTCAACTTTATCTATTTCTTCGATATATTTACCTTATGATACCTTATTTGGTCTTTTTAAGGCATAAGATACAAGTTCTTTGGGACCTTAATCTCCACTCCTTAAGAGTTTTTGTCATCGAAAACTACCTAAGGGTATATTGAAAATTGTGATCTTTCAATAGAATTTTGAAAGAGTTTATTTTCAATATTTTATTGTTCCCCCTGGTTAAAAGAACTATTCAGAGCTTTTTGCTTTCTCTTGTCCAAGCTTACAGAACAAATGTCCCATACCACCGAATCAACTTCAGTGGTAGTGTAAGCCTAGATGTCCCATACCATCCGACTTACACTTCCACTTAAGTAAAGGTAACTTTAGCTTGAATTTTTAGATCAAACCTTCTTTTAGTCTAATCAAGTAAAATCTATTACTTCTTAGACTTGTAAATGTTATTTCCATTGCAGAGCATATGTGGTGCCTATGCTACAATGGAATTCAAGTTACCAATTATGACTTGTAATTGCAACTTAACAAGACTCAAAGATTGGCCTTTCAATGATTCCTTTGTTCAGATGTATTGTAAAATATCATTTTATGTCACATGATAATAGAGCTAGTTTACACTCAACTAGATATTATCTTTTGACATAACGAGTAATATGAAAGAAGAATAATTGCTTTGTTAATGAGATCTTTAATTTGAAGTAGATGGTAATACTATTTACCATTTAAATAGTCCTTTACTTCTAGGACATTGAAAAATGGTATATATTACAACCCTAAAGTTGTATCTTCTCTCTAGACCTTGAATTTGCTTGGAAGAACAATGAAAAGCTCCGAATAGTTCTTTAGTTCTCTCAAACAAAGAACGTTTTTTAACAAAAGCATTGATACTTTCATCTTCCAAAACTAAGATTCTGTTATACCATATTTTCTCTTCCTTAGAGCTTTGAGAAGATAATGCTCTAAGTTACCACCATTGTATCGTGGTTTTAAGAGAGAAAATTTTGTATTACTATCTTAAGTCTATGGCCTTGTTGATAAGGTGTGCCATGGGTTTTTATGGAATAATTCCATAAGAGGGACTTAAGGCTTAAGGGATTGTACTATTTCTTGGCTTGTAATAAGCCAATCATATAGGAAGTGAATATGGCTTACTACCATTATCCTTAAAATGGAATTTGTAACTACACTTAAACTAGAATAAGTCAAATCTCTCTCCAATACCACAACCCCATGTACTACATTCCATATGAATACATAGTGTATGCTAAAACTTTTTACACCTTTATTAAAAATGTGTAGCATGCATAAGGTTCAGAAATTGAACCCCTCCTTAAAGCATGCAAAAGTTCCAATTTGGAACTTTGCTCATTCAAAGGATGGTGTTGCAATAGGTGCATTCTTCCTAACCATGACCGTTTTTATGCACATCCAATCTTTCTTTTCAAAGCAATGAATTGGATGCATAGTGAGACCTATTTCCATGGCTAATTATCTATGTGACAAAAGAAACTGGGCCACCTAAATCTATGCATCCACTTGTGAGTTCATTTCTTTTACAACATGTGGTGCATGCTTCATGGTTTGAGATGAAAGAAAACAGGGCAAAAACTTATCTGGAAATTACGCTTCATCCATCCCTTGACTTTTCTTGAGTGTTCTCATGGTGATGAAGTAGGCTTGGGCCATCCCATGTTGTTCACTATTGGCCTCCTTCTCGAGCACTTCATACTTACTTTGTGCCCAATATGTGCATACTAATGGATACAATCTTTATGCCTAGTCAAGTTGTTGCTTTTGTAAAGAAATGAAAATCATACTCTTATGCATGTGCTAGTATTACGCATAAAATCATCCTTTATGTATGCAAAATTTATGCAAAGAATGTATAAACCATTCATTCAATCATGTACAAGAGGCCAGGAGACTATGGGATGCAATATTAATGGGAGAATATCCAAACTTTATCCATATTTGGTCCTTTTAAAGAGCCCTTCTCCATGCCTTTGCCTTTTCTGCATGGTGTAGTGCTCTTGACCTATTGAATGGAGAACTCTATCCCATTATGACTTCAATACTCCAAGGATTGCATCATTTCATAGGTATTTACTCATGCAATATCCACATAAATACAAAATAAAATTGAATTCATGCGATGAAGAAGCTCCATTTCATAGCTTCTTGAATGAGTATCCTCCCTATATCATAGCTTTCTCAAAGCTATAAGATATTGTGAGGATACTTAACATTATACATCCACTTAGTAGTGGGAGGGGTCTCTTCACGGAAATCTACTGCAGGGGGAGTATTTGTTTTGGTAGGTGCTTCCATTTCATGGTTCTCCAAGAAACAAGTTGCACTATCTTCAGTTGAGGCTGAATTCATAGCCTAGCTTGGCACTCACGGCAAGAGAAGGTATCTGGGTAAGTATGGTACTCAAAGAACTACTTCCACAAACACAGGTTCAAGTAAAGTTGCTGTGTGATAATCTCTCCTGCATTCAATTAGCAAGCAATCCTAAACATTGAGGGAAAACCAAGCATGTCAACTTAAAGTATCATTTTATACATGAATTAGTAGAGTAGAAAAAGATTCACCTTTCTTATACATCAACGCATATTATGTGGGCTGACCTACTAACCAAACCACTTGCTGCAGAGACATTTTGTATATGCAAGAAACACATTGGATTTTTTCAGAATCCCTCTTAAGCTTCAACGATGCTGGAGCTAAGGGGAGTGTTGGAGCCACGTACCTCGAGCACCGCAGCAAAGTTGGCAAGTGCCAACTCACATTCCACCTGTACTTAACGACACATGGTTTTTAAAAAGGCCGCGCCATCCAGAATTGGTGCATGAATGTACTTATGAACCAACTTACTAATAATAATAAGAATATACATTCGGTTGTCCCTGTTCGCTGGCTTGGTGGTTGGGCCTCTCGCCTCTTGAGGCGGGGGGCGAGGGTTCAACCCCTGGCAGCAACATGTAGGGACATATGAATCCCAGAAACTGTTGTATGTGGTTGTTGGCCATTGTTTGACCATCTCCATGGTAGTTGTGACCACCGTTCAACCCAGTCTTGTAAACCCCTGTTCTTGTGGGATAAGAGGGGTCCCATGAGTACTATGCCCTTCCTTGTACAGTTGCAATTTCAAAGTTAAAATCCAGGGGAGTAGGCCTCGGCCGAACCTCCATTTCAAAAAAAATAATAAAAAAAAAGAATATACATTCGGTTACGAGTTCTTGTCTTGCTGTTTGGGCCTGTGTGGCTACTTTCCTGTTATTTTCACAAAATGGCCGTGATGATTTGCATATGCCATTTAAGTGTTTACCATGTATTTCGAAATCCTGGATATATTTTGCGTAACACTACAACTTGGATTATGATTCAATATTGAGAGTCCAATGTCCAACAGGGTTTGAATTACAAAGCGACTTTAGTGAGCGATAAGATGTATCCCTCCGGCTATGGTCTTCTCTCTGAAACATCTATTTTTTTCGATAAAAATTGTCTTCATGAATGCGTCGAACACTTTAGTGGCATTACCATTCCTTCTGCTGCTTGGAGGTTTCCCACAAGCAATATGTCTCCAACCGGGAGTTGTGGACATAGGGATGGACGAGCTTCCATTTGCTGTCTATTAGGGTGTGTGGTTAACACTCTATGATCTGGCCCATGGGTCCAAGGTTCCTTGTAAAGAAGGAGATAATGGGGTGTCTAGACACTGTCCGAGTAGTTCTTCCATATTTAGGGTAAAGAAGGAGAAAAAGGGAAGAAAAGGGAATCCTAAGCTTTGGGCATGCGTTACACAATGTCAAACAACAACAGTTGAAACCCTTCGACAATAACGCACAGTCACATGTATTTTGGTCTCCGGTTTCACGCCTTGTTGAAAGTCTGAAGAAAGTAGTGTCTGAAAATTACATAGTAGTTACTTGCATAAAGGAGCATTACATAAGCACTACAGAACAACAATGTGATCCCCTTTGAGAAGTGATAATAGGTCCAGCTTTAACATATCAGGACCACTTATAATGTGACCTTGGAGACAGCCGATCTCTAAATATGTATGTATAAGCTTGATGCCCTATGTAAAAAGTATTGCACATATTACTTCACTGGCTGTTGCACAAGTAAATTCAACGCCATATCTGTATCATGAGGATGATCTCAAAAGCATCACCTGCGAGCATCTGAAATGCATAGCCGCTGCCAACACATATGCAAACTCCATGAACCTGATGAATTGATGAGAAAATGAGACTGTCTATTGCTTCTTGCAACATATATGTTGCGTTAATAGTTCGTGTCTATGCAAGGAACAGACTTTATACTTCTGATTACAAATTCGAGATAGACGCATCCTCTCACAAATCTACATAGCCATTGAAGCATCCTTTAAAGATCCGCATACACAACTTTCATCAGTTCACATTCCACACGTATATCTCTTTGCACAAAGAGAACGAATGCCGCATGCCTGCTTAAACAAATAGCATGAGAAGAACTAACAAGAGAAAGCAATCATCAACAGTATCAAGTATTCGGTAATACGATTTAGAAGCCGATAGCTTTCGTCTGATATCATAATCACAAAACTCCTACAGCGCCTACTCAGATGCGACAATAAAATTATGATAGAAACAAGGTAGAAAACCTACGTCCTCTACACAGTAAGACATATCCTTGTCTTTTATGCGCGTACTGTAGAATACTTGATTAGCAGTCCATCTACACAAAAACAAATTGATTCATATATGCAATTCTCAGCAGCTGATCTAAAAGTTCTTCTTCATGAGTAAAGTGGTAATGCACCTCAAACAGTGTGTTTGGTTCTCACATGAAACCCTAGATTCGATGTCGAACGTATGTTGCTCGAATCATCCCATAAGTCCATGGAATTGAAGAATATATTCGTATATCATCAAATAATGTTTTGACCTATACATGCCACCATTTCAAAAGTTCTATATTTTTCTTCTATAAATATGAGTACCACCATCAATTGCTTACTCCACAAAGAAATAAGGTTTCTGAACATCAAGATATATCTGCTTGTGCCTCTTCATTCGTTCATGTTTCCAACATGGTCTCCATCATTGAAGGCTTTCAAATCGAGATTAGAGTACTTAAAAATAAATCATAGTTAAGAGTGCCTTTCTTTCAAATAAGGAAGCACTCTTGTGGATGCATTCCAATGTACATCACTTGATTCATGCATAAAGTGTGCGATAGCATATCCATTGCGAGAAAACTTTGACCTTATTACTGTAGCATGAATTAGTAACCCGATGAAGTATGTGTACAAATTAACATCTTCAAAAGCAATTCCATCATGCAAACTATTTTTTTTTTCAAGATCTCAATAGCAAATGGTGCTTGAATTGGTCTTAGATCACATGATATCTCAAGTTCAAAGATCTATGGCACCCTCTATCGGAGCATAAGAAAGTGACCCTTCTTTAGCAAATCCTCCACATGGATGTTTGGCCCAATGTGAAACTTTTTAAAATCTACAGAGCTACGCCATGGTGTAGATGACGACATGGTGGATGTGAAGACGTTTCTCATGTCTTCTTTTCGTGCCCCAAGAGTGTGTTAGTCAAGCGGAGAGTCCATGAGCAGCTCAAGCTTGCTAGCTCCATCGAATATAAACAAGCTTTTTTAGGGGAAACAATTGGTTGTTCCTCAAACCCTTCGAACATGGGTGCCGCTAGAAATTTTTGAAGGAACGCGGCATGGCTAACTTTGACTTCATGCGTCATGAATGGTCCATGAAGCCTTCCCTTGGCCTTCTAACCAAGAGGATTTAAAAATCCAAGCATCATAGAATCTTCATTATAGAGAACAACAAGCTGAAATGTAAGTGGCTCCCACATGAAGGGGA